>JAGFPH010004449.1:40071-79068 GCA_018207615.1 Philaenus spumarius | reverse complement strand
GTGCTTCGCACGCCATTCCACATATTGGGATTGTCTTCAATACACAATGCATTGCGTGCTTCGCACGCCAGCCCCACGGTAGAATCCACCACATTTTCTTTGAACCGGGTACTTCTATGGTATTTCACGTTTTGATCGATTTTGGGGGAACCAAGCGAGCTATAAGGTCGCGTAAAAAAACAAAATGTGCAGAATAACATCTTACATTTATATTTTTAGAAAAAACTCTAAAAAAAATTCATTCTCTTAGTAAAAATCTCAAAAAATAGTTACTTCCGGTCAAAAAACTTACTTCCGGTTGTTGGATTTTTTTGGCTAACGAACTCGTCCGAGCCACTTACACAACCAACACGTGTACCAAATTTGGACCAAATCGGACTTAAAATGCGACCGCTAGAGTGCGAACACATATATACATATATATATATATATATATATACATATATATATACATATATATATATGAATTTTAATGACACCCCAAAACGTGTTCTGGGGACCATGATCGGTGCTCATTTGCTACTCCCGACCTTGGGTCTCACCATAAGGGCCACTGCAATAGCTCATTTTTCCTATGGAAATTCGCTAATAATGGTAAAATTCACTACTACCATAGATCATGAATAATAAATAGATCTTGCATCCATACGGGGTTTGTGTGCCGGAAAAAAGGTGTTTGCGAAAATATTACATGATCGCGCCGCGAGGTAGCGCTAGGGAGAAAGCATTGTAAGCATTGGTGTTTCCAACCAGCTTCCTTCGTTTCCCCAATAGATAGCGCCAAAAAAGTTGAATTTCCAGTGGAACAAAATATTGCATTGGATCGGAGTTCTATTAGGTTATCCAAATACAATGCTACTACCCATAAAAGGTGCAGAATTTGGCCAATAAAACTTCCTGAAAGTTGTGAGTTAATACGTGTTACATTTTTAAAATTACGAAGGGGTTGCAGAACTTTTAAATCACTCTGTATGACGTAAACAGAGGATCCCCTTAAACAATTCACATTTTTTAAAAACAACTATAAATTCGAAATGACTAAAAGTCACAGTAAGTAGTCTTTGAAATCTTAAAAGAGCTGATGCTAACATGATACAATGATTTGGAGAATGTAAGGTAAAATTTGAAGGACAGATCTTTATTCATAACTAGCAATTTATTTGTCTATTGTTTTTATATTTAAAATTTATTTTAATGCGTGTAATTTATTATGTAATTGTGATCTCTGTGTACTAGTTTGTATGCTATGCAACTTGAATGTATATTAGTAATAAAGTAATATTGTTAACCCTTCTTCCCCTTGCAGTACCTTCCTGATTATTGTTTTATACCTTTTGTCTGTTCTTTGTTGAATTTTGTATCGGTTTTTGCAGAATAACTTGCTTCTAATCAACTTTAATTTTTGTAGACCGCTTGGTAAATTTTTGTAATTCAAGTGTTTAGATAGTTGATTTAAAAGTTTAGTAAAATATGTGTAATAACAATCAATTAATTAGTGGTCTTCAACATCTGATCTGCAGTGACATTTTTATATAGATTTTCGAAGAAAGAAGAAAGTAATGACTGCAGTCGATACCAAGGTGCGACTAGGAAAATTTCTACCAAGATTTTCGTTTCATGGTCTCTAAACCCCAGAACCATAGTCAACTCTAAAGTATATACAGTATATTCAGGGTCATTCTGTATTATGTGGGATAATTCTGCGAGTGATCATAAGGGTGAAAAGACAATAGAAACTTCCTATTGACATAATTTGTCCAGAAACACTTCTTCTACCAGCTTTCCTCTATTTTTTTTTCTAAATAATTTATATTGTTACCAGAGCTAAAAATAGTCTCCGACCTCAATTCTATGCCAAATGCAAAACAAAAAAAGGTGTTGATTCTGTAGGATTGAAATTTTTTAACAAATTACCTCTAGTAATTAAAAAAGAGCGTGATCCTGCTAAGTTTAAGCTTCAACTAAAATAATTTTTTCTTAGAAAGAATTATTACTCAATTTGTGAGTATTTGGAAGACTTGTGCCCCTGATTGAAAGGGAAAATCTTGATTTATTTAGATACTTAATCTATTTTTATTAATAATGTCTGGTATTGTTGATTGTTGATTATTCTGTTTATTGTATTATTTATTTGTTGTAAGTTTTAATGTGTAAAGTACTTGCCCTGAAATGTTTTGTGTTGTTCTCTGCTGCAGGCTATATCTGATTTTCACTGCAATTTGTATTTATTGTTCTGACTTAGTTTTAGTTTAAATAATTCATAAAATGACTGAAGGTCATACAAATGTATTTTGTTTTGCAACCTGTAAATAAATGAAATGAAATGAAATTTCTAGAATGGCTTAATCGCTTGAGTTGAAATATTGTGCGGTACTCATCAATGTACTCACTAGTTTGAAATGAAATCAACTTGTTCGAATAATCCATTTAAACAATTTAAATGAAAATAACTAAAAAACATTAGATTTCTTTGAAAAATGTCAAGAGTAATTTCATGTCCAATGGTATGTAACCGTCAAAACCATCAACTAAAGGGTAACAGTAAAACAAAGTCCATTAGTTTGACGGGTTCAACATCCATGGGAACAAAGTGTAGGCAATAATTAATTTGCATGACCAATGAATTAAGTTAGACCATGAGTTCGTTAATGGGTGAAATCAGGCCAAGGTGTAGAAATGGGTAAGCTATTTTGAAAAACTAGAGAGTTTTTCAAAATAGCTTTTCATGTTAATAGCAATAGTTTTCATGTTAACCGCTAACTCGGTTAACATGAAAAATATTGCATCCATTTGAAGTTATACATTGTAGTAACAGTAGTGCTAACAAATTTCTCTGAAAAGTTTTTTGATACCACCAACCGTTAGCTTAAGTGGTGGAGAAAATAGAGGTTGCAGAAAAAAAAAACATTCGTAACTCCCTTAGTAAACATATTATCAGACTGTTCAAAGTTATTTGTAAGCCTTCTAATTATTATCTAAAACTTTTGGATGAAACAATTTTCACAATTACAATTCCTTGTACAAGGGTTGGAAGAAATAGGGGTTGAAGTATAACTACCTTAGTAGCACAATATCACATCTGTTCATAGTTGTTGGAAACATAAAATTATCTAAAAACTTTTTATGAAACAATGTTTAATACAAACACCTACAGCCAAGGGTGACAAAAATGAGGTTGCAGAACCAAAATTTCAATACTCCCTTAGCAGACACGATATCAAGCATGTTCAAAATGTTTGTATATTTTCTTAATATTACCAAAATTATTTGTCTGAAACCTTTTTCTATAATTGCAATCCTTCACTCGAGGGGTAGGAAAAACGGGGTTGTAGTATAACGTTAGTTGGGTCAGTATCAATCAAATCAGGTCTAGTATTGTAAACCTTTAACACAATTTTTGATACGGGCAACACCAACAGCCAAGGGTGACAAAAATGAGGTTGCAATATGTACACAATATCGATCCCTTTCTATTTTTAATAAATCTTCTGAATATTACCAAAGTGTTTAGTGCTTAGCTTATAGCAACTTCAAAATCTACTTTAGCCTGTAGGCAGAGTTGAAAGGAATATTTTGTGGTCCATAACTTTACTAAGATTTTAAAATTGAAACTAAATGTTACTGGAAATTTTACTAAATTATGACTGTATCAGGTAAACTGATAGAAAGTATAGACAAACAGTATAGAAATATAATATTCAAACCAATTTCTGTATAATTTTATATTTTATATGAACTAAATAAGAATATATGTTTACAAAAATTCGACATGATGCTTTGAAGATGATGTCAATCTTCGGGAACAAACATGAACAGAGCCATCCTTAGCAAAAGCGGGGCCTGGTGCAAAATGTTTTGAGGGCCCATTTTGAAAGTAAATGACCCCCTTCCCCCAACCAAAATTCACAAACTATCATCCCTTCTTACTACCACTACCTACACAAATGTCACTACAAAACAGATTTGTTACAGTTTGTCTCAGCAGTAGTTTAAAAATAAATCATCAATTATTGTATTGTTGTTAGAACTTAAATAATACCAACCTTAAATAAACAAAATCGTAAATATAAAGAAGGTCTCAAAAGACATAATGAGCATTAATGATATTCTAGACTTTTGTATTACATGACATACTAATTTTGTTAAATAGTTTAAAATACTTTATGTTCTTTTATGTTCATGAGCTAACTGCTGTTGATGATTTTCTTTCATTTAAAACAAACAGCAAGAAAATGCCCTGATAGATCTCTAGAAATAATTATTAATAGGGGAACCAAACATTTAAGGCATTATTATATAAGAAAAATTTGGTTATAATAAATGTGTTGTAATAATACAATTTTCTTTCTCTTTCTTGCAATTCAAATTTTGTGCACAATAAGTGGAAGTTATATTATTACTAAAGTAAAATGAATATAATTACAATTTAATTTATACATATAACTAGGGGAAACCCTTGCGTGCTCCTCACACCAACCCTGTTGGAACCTTCTATACACATAATATGTTATGTTTTCTTTATAATAAGGTGTATTTATAATATTTTCAAAGTTAAGATGGTAAATAACGTTAAATTTCAAAATCAATTTATTTCGTAAATCTTATAACAGTAGTTATAATAAAGGTTAAAAGAACCAGCAAGGCTCAGGTCTACACTTAAACAAAAAACCTTGAAGTTAGAAATACAAATAAGTGCTTCAAAGTTTGAAATCAGCTGTTAATGGAAATATTAGAGCAAACAGCTGATTACTGTTTCAACAATAAACATATTTAATTATTATTTAGTATGGCGCTCCCATTGCCGTAAAATATTTAGTTCAGTTTGTGGTTTTTTTTATGTCCAGCAATGGCGTTGTTTTTCAAAAAGTATATAAAAACAAGCGTGTATTCAAATGCAACTTTGTGTCAAAACTTCAAAGCCATCGATGAAGGACTTTCGGAGATTTTAGATTTTGAACAAACAAACATTTACATTTTGATTTATTTAGATATAATTTTAATTTAGTAATGTGTAATGTAATTATTATGTTTTGAAAATATTATTGGCTTATGTAATAGGTATCAATATTTAATTTGATTTGATTTGATTTATTTATCGATCCAGAGACACATGTTACAGTGTATTGATCTTGTCAAGTAATAACATAAATTAACTAATTACTAAAATACATCACTGCAGCACAACAACAGCATAAAACAAAAATCAGAGCAACATTTAACAATTATACTAAAAAACAATATTCCTGACATCAGCCTGAAAAAACTCACTTAAACAATAAAAAGGGTTATTACAAATCCAGCCATACATAATTTTTTTAAATTTCTTAATATCTACAGAAAAAGCTCCAACAGGGAGCATATTGAACATGGACATACCAATATATTGATATGATGTCTGAGTTATACTTAGTCTAGCAAAGGGCTTGTGTATAAGCATGCCTTTTCTAGTATTGTGGGTATGCACATTATGGTTCATCACCAATCTACCAAGCTTCAATTTAGTGAACATCAAACATTCAAAAACATACTGACTTATGACAGTTGGTACCTGCATCTGCTTAAATAAAGACCTACAGTGCTCATCACACGAACTAAATGTGATCAGTCTAATAGCTCTTTTCTGCAAGAGCAACACTCTGTCGATTTTTGCTGCATTACCCCAAAACAGGAGACCAAACAATAGCACACTATGAAAATAGGCAAAATAAACAGTTCTTAAATAGCTTTTAGGTAAACAGTTTCTTAAATTTCTAATCAGGTACAAAGCTTTAGACAATCTTTTACAGACAGAGTCAATGTGCTGCCCCCAGGTCAACTTTACATCTAAATGCATGCCAAGCAGTTTAACGGGTTTATCATTAGCCTCGCACATAGCCCTGTTAAGGGTAAACACAATTTCGTGTGTCTTGTCTACATTTAGTAAAAATTTGTTGGCACTGTACCAAACATTGGCTTCATGCAAGACTGTACCAGTGTATTCGTTCAAAGATTTTAGACATTGGTCAGATTGAAAAAAAGTCACATTGTCTGCAAACATGGCCACCCGGGAGCAGACATTTGCCTCCAGATCATTTATCATAACTAGAAACAGGAAGGGACCAAGGGCCGAACCCTGAGGCACTCCAAATTTAATTTTATTTCCAGAGGATAATACACCATTAACAAAGACCTTTTGCCGTCTATCAGAAAGGTAGGATTTTAAGAAATCACTCTCAGACCCAGCAACCCCATAATACTTCAATTTATTCAATAAAATGTCATGATCCACACAATCAAAGGCTTTGCTTAAGTCACACATTACAGCAGTTGTGGCTAACCCATTTTTAAAACCTTCTAAGATGTAAGAAATCAGTACATCCATTGCGCTTCTCACCGACATTTCAGGTCTAAATCCAAACTGACTTGCCGAAAAGAGATTATTTACTTCAAAGAAATCACTTAACTGCAATTTGAACACGGTTTCAAAATTTTTTGAAAATATAGGCACAAGGGAAATCGGTCTATAGCTTTCCATCCTGCTTCTATCACCCTTCTTATAAATAGGCACCAGTTTAGACACCTTAAGTTCATGAGGAAATTTACCCTCCTGAACACAGGTGTTAAGACATATAGCAAGTGGCAGAGCAATACTGCAAATTACATACTTAATCAAAAAATTCGAAATATCGTATATATCTCTAGACTTAGAAGATTTTAACTTATTCACTGCATTTAATATGTCACCATCATTAATCATTTTCCAACTAAAACCAACATTAGTGACTTTAAAATTTCTCAACAACTGACTGTCAGTTACATTTGTATTAGGTATCTTAGTGCGCACTTTTTGTATCACTTCAGAGAAGAAAACATCAAAATCTTCAGCAGTTGGAGACTTAGCTGCCATTCTGTTTGATCGTCCTTCATTTCTAATCACTTGCCATGCTGCCTTATTCTTGTTTACCGATGCAGCAATATAGTCCTCATTCCACCTTCTCTTGGATTCAACTAAAGCATATTTATAGTGTTTCTTAGCTTTAAGATAATTTGCCTTACTTATCGCACTATTAGTTGCTTTCATCAGGTCATATAGAGAGCAAAGACTTGGTTCTTCAAGGCACTAAGATCAGGTGAATACCATCTATTTTGCAGCTTTAGCGAAGTCATATCATTCACAACTCTCACTGGAAAGTAGACATCCATCCAGTAAACAAATATGTGTTGAAATAAGCTAAACATTGATTCAGCATCTTTGTTATCAAGAACCTCTCTCCAGTTTATATTAGATAAACACTGCTTAAATTCCAACATCCTAGACTCGGTAAAACTTCTGAAAGTAGTTTTGTTACCATTCCCGCAAGGACGGTATACACTCTTAAATAGGCTTAGTTTAGCACCCAGAAAACAATGGTCAGAAAAAGGAAAATCCAACACCTCAACATCAACTTCCAGTGGGCAGATATTAGTTATCACATTGTCGATACACGAGTTACCTCGCGTAGGCTTGAAATTTGTGCAATAAAAACCAACTGACCTAAGCGTGTTATGTAGTCTACTTGTCTGCAACTCACATCCAGTGGCTTCAATATTTATATCACCACAAACGACCACTCTCTAGTTATGACAGGATACTTTAGACAACATACTTTCAATATTGCGAAGAAATAGGTTAATGTCACCATCCGGGGTTCTGTAGAGGCACATGACAACCAGTCTAAGATCTTTGATCCTGATTGCACAGGCCTCAAAATGTTTCTCAATGCAAAAACACCGTACATCAACAACTTCAAAAGATAAATCATTAGAAACAAAAACACCAACACCGCCATGTTTAATGATTTCCCTGCAATAGATGCTTCCAACCTCAAAACCATCAGGTTTAAAGTAAATGTAGTCATCTTGAGTCAACCAATGTTCACAAACACACAAAACCTTGTCAGTCCTAGGCCTCAGAATCATGTCAAGTTCCAAAATTTTGTTTCTTAAACTTTGAGCATTACAATATAGGAGACTAATGTTGTCACAAGACTGTCCATCAATCGAGGTTAGATAAACTGATGTCTCAGGAGATTCGAATTTCTCATCTAATTTGCTTTCCGGGAGGTGGTAGTTTTCCCTAAAAAAAACTCTACTTTTTGTGTATCTGTCAGAACGCCCTGGGAAATATTCGCGAATTAGAGTGCCTTCTGGCCAAAAGTCTGCGCACAGGACACTAGGTAATACATTCTCAGCAAGACCGATCTTAAAAGATTTGTAAGTATCATACCTTGTCATTTACAAATGTTAGTAGGGTTATATTGTTTTTAGGGATGTATTACGTATCTGTCGCCTCTATTCAGCGAAATTTTCTGCCCCTCACCCTCCCTGACATCACTACCATTACCCCAACTCATGCCCATTTCCAGATGATTACCTAGAAAAGCTATCGGCAGGTTCCCCCAGGTTCATGCAGCTTTCAACAAGTTCAATAATTTTTTAACCGTTTATCATTAAACAATTTTCAGTCAGATAGACGTGCTAAGTATTTGGCTTTGAAATAAAACAAATTTTTGATTTCAACAACATTTTATTTATACAAAAAACTAAACAAAATAACTGTTCTGCTTGCTAATGGCTGTTCTGTTACAAAAAAGAAAATATTTGAAACACATTTTAATTTAACTATAAAAAAGTAAGTACTTTTACTTAAAAGAATGAAATACAAATTTTGCCTAATGAATGATGTTTGTTCACATTTTCCTCTTTGATTTTATCCTAACAAAATTATCAATAAATAGATAAGTCTAGATAGTTCAGCAGTTCTCCTTCGCAGTGTCAAGACTGCACGTGGAACAAAGTCTTTCTTCAGTAGATCGGCACTGTTACTGTAGCAGTGTCACCATCGGACGAGCGGTGAATAAACCAATATGTAAATAATTTAATGTGTTCTAAACAAAACTTAATATTTAATGAACATAATTATATTAAATAATCTGTTTATGAACCCTAAATTACTTGCTAAACTTTTATTTTACTGAAATCAAAACTTGTGGGTACTACCCAAAAAAATTAGATTTTCCCTCAAATTTTACCTCTCTACCCGCATGCCTAGTCCGCCTGTTCAAAAATACGACCACGATTATTGATATTATATTACTGTCCCCAAACAAAAAAGAACCGAAGTTCTGGTCACTGGGATAACAAAGTTGAACAGCCTGTATGTACCTAGACTAGTTAATACATACAGTACCCTACCTTAATAGATCTGTGCCAAACAGCGGTGACCTCTAACAAACTTCTTTGTCATTTTTGGCAGCATTTGTTTTAAGAAGGTATTACAATTGAATAAACACTATTAAATTCAATCAATAATTTATTGTAGTTATAATACATTGTATCGAATGCTCTAGAATATAATAATCTGATATGGAGCTAAAATTTACACAATTTAAAACCAAATTTACAAATACGTTACTTAAAAGCTGATCAAGGCCTTTCAAAACTAAGACTACTATGAGTACATGCGATACAACCTTTGTGCCCTTTACCTAGGCTATTACTTTTCTAAAATATCTTAGATCTTAGTTTTCTTTTTTATTTGTTTATATTTTAACAGATTTCTTTAAAATTAATTTGAACTTATTAAGTAAATAAATTGCTTAGGTAAAAAGAAAGGATCAACTCAACTTTTGTTGACATGATGTAACTCTGAAACAAATACTGTCGAGATATTGATAATACTTTTTTCAGACACTTTATAGCACCATTACTTTGCATTACTTTACTTTGTACCATTTATAGTTTTCAAAAAGAATTATAGTGTTGTAAAATATTTAAAGTTAAACTCCAGAGAAACAATCTGTTTGACATTACACTTTCAAGGAAGGGCAAATCCCAACAGCTTTTCAGCAGTGTTTCGGTCCAGAATACCGGGCAACCTGGAAGCTCCACACCAAATCCCCAGAGGTACGTGGAAGGAAGCCGAAACCCGTAGCGACCTTACTCTGTGACCACTCTAGGTTTGAAGCAAGCTGTTCAAAGTTTATCCATAATGGTACTAATGGGTTTGTGCTCTCCAAGCCAACTGGGTGTGTGGGTGTGGCACATGGTGAGGGTAGAAGATATGCTAGATTTAAATAATTTTCCATCCCCCTTGAGCTCTGGGTGAGTGTCGGAGGTGAACCATCTTGGTACTAGTTATGCCGGTACTACTCTGTGTTTGACACAATTCAAGAAAAGATGTTAAGGGGTGTCAGTATGTTAAGGCAGTTTGGGTAGAACCGGGGCATTTTATAAAATGGATTGTAAGGGGGCCTGGGAATTTTGGAGAATATTTAAACAGATTCAAGGTAAGAAGAGAGGGACATTATGTGGGTGTAGACAGTTGGAGACAACGCTGCACATGGCCTTTAATCGTGAGAGTTGGAGAGATATGAGGGAGGAATGTAGGATGCTTTTTGGGGGATGAGGGTCATATGACAGTTGAGGGGGTAGTACGAAAAGATCGGTTTGAGATTTTTAAGGGGTTTATGGAAGGGATAATGGTTACAAAAGAGTTGGAGTAGGGGTAGGGATTAGATTAGGTTAAGGGCAAGCTGGGGGAATCATCCTGAAAGTTAGGGATGAGACTCTGGCAATGAAGAATGTTAGAGGTGTGGAAATGGGGCAGTGTAGATAGTTTTAAGTTATGTTAATATTAGAAGTAAGTTATAGAGGTATAGGTACAGATTATTCGAGTCAGTGTGCATGTGGTGTGGATACGAAAGACCAGGCAACCGGGAGAATGGCCCCAAGACTCAAGTGCATTTTTGAAGGGAACCGAAACCGTAGCGGTCTTACATGGTATCATGTGGGTCATGTTCAGCTATAAGTAACTGGAAGTAGGGGAAATCAGATTCTAATTTCGGTAATCATTTATTGGAAACTAGACATAGTTTCAATACAAAATTAAGTACAATTTAATTATTATTTACTTTAAGTCAATTGTAGTCTTTTAGTTGGTTTTACTATAGCCTAATTATACATGGCAACATATTTCACTGTCACGGGTAGCATTATCAGGCCAGCTATTTATGACCAGTTAAAAACTCATTTGTACACCAAACTTAATATTACACTTTGGTGTACTATTGCTAAACCTATTGTTAACAACCCCTAGACATGATTTGTTTATCCAGGTCACATTCCTATGTTGGCCATCTAGGTGATTCCCACTCTTTCTTTGCTCTTGTACATTAGTTTTAAATATAGATATTGCTTTATTTCAGTTAGCAGCCAGAAGATGCCCAACAGCAAAACATATTATGTAGCTTGATAAATTAAATCTATTTATACAAATTTAATCATTTGGTTATATGTTTCTGTACAAGTTTGTGTAATATTTTTTTTAAATAACTTATGAGATGTTTTTTCCAAGATTTAAATATTAACAGATTTGAGCTTGTTGGTTTTAATATGCTAAAAACTAAAATTTGCTTATAGTAAGTTTGAATCTAGGGCCAGTATTTTAAACTCAGCTATGTTAACTCGCTCTGGCCTGCTTACGAGGGAAAACACTTATTTTGGCTTAGATTTTTACTTATCACGTTTATTGTACTTGAAATGATAGCCAAGACAAAAAATTAACTGAACGGTTTATATATTTGAATTTTGTGATAGACAATTTTCATTTCATATCCAAGTAGATTTGATCATAGTAATTGAACAGTCATTTTCAAAATGGAGTCTACATATTGTTCTGTTTGTCAAAGTTAGAAATAGCATGAGTTAATTTTTGCACTGACAAGACAAAAGTTAGTTGTCCTTTCTTATTACTTTATTGGTTAGGTTTAAGTGTTACGAGAGAGATTGGAAGTAAGCAAGATTAGAATTAATACTTAATTATTATAGCTTGACATTATAAATAACTTGATCTGATTTGGTATAACCTTGCCTTCTTGATTTTATAGCCATTGAAATTTCTTTACAAATTTGTAGACTATGCTATAGAAAATTTTGGTTGTAAATTAATGAAATGATCTGCAAAATTTTCATCACCATTTTTATGTGGTGGCATGTATATAGCCTTAAAATATTGAATACTTCTACTAATATTACTTAAAAGTTAAAACACAATAATTCTGGCTGAAAGTAGTTTTCGGTGTTTACAACATTCACGGAAATTAACAATTTACACAACTTTCAGCCAGAATTATCCCATTTTATCAGTTATCCTTAACTCAGTGATAAAAAGTAAGTTACATACCATTGCATTTGTCTTTAAATTGTTTACACTTTTTGTGTCTTAAAATTTTTTCGTAAAATCTTTAGTTTTTTTTTAGATATTTAACTTTGAAAAGTTTGAACCACCGCCATCTTTAAACGAATAACTTCAGCAAAATAAAATTATGCACATTTGTATAAACGAATGTGATAAATATGCATGCTGAGTTTCAAGAATTTATCTTAAACCGTTCATGAGATAATAATTAAAAACTTCATGCAGGCAACTTCTGAACTAAGCCAGATAGGACACATGCTATTGTATTATTTGCTAGTTTTGACCTATTGAATAACGTGGTAAGTTTGGTAGAACGGTTGTGAGGCACCCTGTATAAGCCTGAAGTCAAAAACTAAACTGTATTTGATCATTATGGTTAGTAATGGTTTAAATAAATTTTGGTATTTTTTACACATACTTCACTATAAGTAGGGCTAATTTAGGATTTTGTTGGCCTTAGGTACATAAGCCGATGACACCCCTTCAATGAAAGACCTTTAAAAATTCATGTAAATCATTTGTTAAAATTGTTGCCATAATATGTAATATTATCTGTAACAGTAAGTTGGGGAAAGTCCTGTCATTAGTGTCATTGCAGTAGGAGTATTTTCTAATTGATTTAGAAAGTTCGAACAAAAATGCAAAGCTGTTAATTAGGGTTATCTAAAGGGTGTGCCAAAAATGGAGGCTCCATATTCGTGGTTACAAAAACATACAAAACATGTTTACCCACCATTTTTTAATAAGCACTTTATTGTTTTCCTTACTAAATTACTTCTAAAAAAATCCGTTTTTGGTGAATCAGGATTATTTTTTTCAGAAACAAAGTTGTGAGAAACAAATTTTGCAGGCTTATTTTATAACTCAAGTGAAGTTATTCTCGATCATAACTTAAGAAAAACATTTAAAAGGCAACTCTCTGGAAAGCTGTGCAGAAACATCATACCTACAGTTTCATCATTATTTGGGATTCTTTCTATTATTTTCCTCAAAAAGGAAATTATTTAAAATTATTTTTCTTCATTTAAAATGTCACATTTTTGGCAAGTTACTAGCCTTCCTAATCGATGGATTTTAAAATACTTAACAATACTAAGAAAAGACATATACGTTCAAGCAAGAAATTCTTTATTTAATTTGTGAGAGATGTTACAGCCATAACTCTTTTGTGATGTTAATGTTTTCCATTTTGTCCTTTACCTTTTCCCCCTGTTTACAATTTATTCTACGATGTCCACCGATTTCTACTAGGCATTTCATAAGGTATGCTCCCCAATATATTAATACTATTTTTATAACACCAGTTTGTGAATCTTTTGAACCGATTAAATTAAAAATAACCCTGCTTGCTTTTATCTCTCTTTTACATACACAAAGAATACAAAAACTTCAAATGAACAGTTACAGCATAAACAAAATTCAAACCTTCTTGGTTTTAAGAAACAATACAGAACTTTTTACAAAATATAATTTCTATAATAGTAACAAATTCTACTCAATAACAAATTATTCTAACTATACTAAAGAAATAATATTTATATAGTTTTAAAATATGCGTCGACGGCCTATATATTATTACAATATTTTATTAATATTATTAAGTATAAAACCCTCATTTTATTTATTTATTATTGCAAAGTATTATTACTTAATTCTAAATGAGTTTAGGTAAACAATCCAGCTGGAATAGAATGCGGATATGATATGATAGAGTAAAAGGAAATCAGGATAAGATTTGATAATGTGCTACTGTGTAGTACTCAAGAGCGTGGACCTGAGATTTACAGGCGCTACGACTGGTGCCGTTGGCCACGGCAGTACAAGCCATGTCACTAGTATGTTTTGCGGAACTATCAACCCTCCGATTTCTCAGAAATGCCGACTTTCAAATCTTAGTGGATTATCTTGGTAACATCCTTCAATACTATTGTTAAACACACTTACTAATTTTTAATAAAGAGAACTTCCGTGTTTTCAAGAGAAGAGATGCAGACCGATGTTTTTAGAAAAAATGCATTTAAAATAAGTAACAGGGCAAAACCAATGCACTGTGAAGTGCGTGTTGCGTTCTTTCCAGGTCCACACTCGTGAGTACAGCAGAGTAGTATTCGGTGTACAAAATGGTGCAAAACAATGTTCTTCTTCTTTCATGTTAAATCGATATGAAAATAGAACTAAGTACTTAGTAGTTAATACAGTACGTACCCGTAGAAAAGTTGTCTATGTTGTTTTGAAACAAATTCATTAAAATGGTGTTATTCAACCGATACAGAAACTCTTTTGCAACTTTTCTACAGGCACTTAATATATCTCCTTTATAAAACTGATTGTTTCAAATGTAATAAATTTAACACAATTTCTGAGTCTTGATTTATTTTACATTCTGCAAAGTAAGTGAGTGAAGTTGACTACTTTGTAATCCAAATCATTGCAGCAAGCTAAACAAATTCAAAATATTTATGTTTTGTGTCTAATATCTGTTATCTACGGGAACTTCAAAGTTCCGTTTGTGACCATGATGGCTAAGCTAAGTTGTGCCATGATTTTAATATATACTTGTGCTAAGCGCAAACTATCCCAGCTAAGGAAATTAAGTGAGCTATGTACATAGTCCGAACGCTGAGTAGGCTGAGCTAAGTTTCCCCCTCCACAACACATTTAGTTTCTCCCACAGAATTGTTTTTTTTTATTGAATCAGTTGAAACTAGAGATGAGATGGTCTCATTAACTCATTTTAACCACTTTGATGGTAGTGACTGAAATTTAATGGGTTTACTTTTTCTGTAGAATATATGTGCCTATATTTCGTTATCTAGCTTCATGGGAGTAAAATAATGAATATTTAATGTTTTAGTAGTTGGTATTAAGGTGTTCATTACATAAATGCAAATAATCCAAATTTGATAAGTATAATTTCGTTATACTTATAATTTTGGTATAATCTAGCTTATAAAAATCAATTGTGTAAAATTTCACCACTATTCTCATGGGAATTAAAGATGTATTGTTTTAGGGTAATTAACCCATTTTAATCCTTTAAATTTAAGTAATCAAAATAATTTTTATGGCTAACCACTCCTGGCACTAATAAGGGAAAATTTTCAGTGAAATTGTTAGAGTAGCTTTTGAGCCCACAATGGACAAACAAACAAAATTCATTTTTATAAAAATAGATTTTTAATTTCTTCTTCAATTATTATAGTACTAAATTTCTTAAATAATTATAAACATTTCTATATATAATTTACAAAATTCCTGCCTTGTTTTAACCGTTACCACTTCCAAAGAAGTATGATTGCAGACGTTATCATCAATATTTTAAAAATGTATACACTGGAAGCTTACTTGGTTATGTTTTGTATTTAAAATCTTCAAAAAGTAGTAAAAGTAATCTACTTCACTTACACTTCAAAGGAAAAGGATGAGTTTTTGTTTATTTCATGATAATCATGCAAAAGATTTTAACTTAATACAAAACATTGAAATGTTCTCAACGAAATATTAAAACACATTGCCATTAAATCGTACTTTTGAATTAAAAATAACATATTTTGAAAATTTACGCCAAATATTTTTTTAAATTTATAAGGTATTAAAAGAAAGAAAAACAGAGAAGACACAACAAACCTTGATGGTGTGTACAGTTGAGAGAGAGAGAGTGAAAGCGAAGGAGTATGTTAGAAAAATTGTAATTATTTTAAAGGCTTACTTGTATGCCAAAGGAGCGCAGACATAAAATAAGCAGTTTTCTGTCCTTTTTCTCTTTATATTGAACACAAAATTAGTGGGTTGAAAATTCATTTGACGAAATAATAGAGTGGTTAATATTCTATATTTTTGTGCGTCTATAATGAATTTTTAAAGGTGTTTTCAGAGACCTGTTTCATAAAATCATACTAGTAAGTAGGTGCAATTTATAACTCACTAGCTGACCCGTACGGCGTTGCCCGTGGTGGTTGGTATTTTCAGTCTTTTTAACGTAATTGTATTCTTTTTTAAGTGTTCAGTCAGTGAGTGGTATTTGTTGTCATAATAATAAAAGATCTGAAATTATGATTTTACTAACTTTGATCCCCCCAAAACCCCCCTAAAATTTCGAAATTTTTCAAACCCTTTCTTAGTAAACACCTATGGCCCTAGAGGAAGCTACATACCAAATTTCATTTCAATCCGTTTGGTAGTTTTGAAGAAATCGTTTTTTAATAACCTCGATCCCCCTAAAATTTCGAATTTTTTCAAACCTTTTCTTAGTGAGCACCTATGGCCCTAGAGGAAGCTACATATCAAATCTCATTTCAATCCGTTCGGTAGTTTTGAGAAAGCGTGATGAGTGAGTGAGTGGTATTTCGCTTTTATATATATAGATAAGCTTCACAAGGATATTAACTTACTGTCACTTTAATACAAATTTAAGACCCTTTTTGCTTTGTAAACAAACACCCTCCCTTCCTCCATACACTTATATGGTTCATCTTTTAATAAAGGTGTAGGGTTAATCATAAGACTGTAAATGATACTAAATGTCTAAATGAAATTATTAAGTTTACAATGTAACATGAGTTCAAACTATCTTCAAAATAATTCACTCTGGTGTAGAAATAGCCTTAAAATCAATTATTAAGTTTTGATCTCTTTAAAATACAAACACCAATACTATATTACAATAAAATAGTTTGTAAATTATTGATGGCTATGTTCGCTAATATATTTAAATGTGAGGAAACAGCATTGATGGCTATTGCTTTTTACTTTATGAGCAACAGTGTGAAGATGGGAACTTAATTCCGAACTGAGTACAGAAACTACAGCAAAACGTTGCAAGATGCATAACAAGGTATATATTATATATATATAAGATAGTATAAATATGCTTTATATTAATATAAATTCTTTCTGGATTATACAAAATTGGATTTACAATTAATTTTTTGTAGTTTGTACAAAAGTTTTGACAAAAGTTGCACAGTATATAGGTAGTGCTTTAAAAAAATCATATTTACACTATTAAAAAATGTATAAATTTAAGAACAGCTAGGCTTTATAGTTCTGTATCCACCACTAATTCATATTACATGTCACAGGTCCTTTTCTGTAATATTCCAAGAAATCTGAGACTATTTCAAAATTATAAAGTTAATTCTTATGAAAAGAAAGTTTTTTTATGGTTGGGGGTAGTAGGGAGGGATTATTGCGAGTCCGTCGTTTCTTCCAAGTAGCCTATGCATAAAGTTACAGTAGAATTCTAGTAATCAATTGGGACCAGACCCCATTCAGATAGTCAAAAATTCGGATAATTAGGTTTTTTCTGAAAAAAGGGTCTATTTCAACCTTTTCGGGATTGGCTTTGCGTTTTTCGCGACTGGAGTAAACTATTAGCACATACTACGGTCCTGTATACACATTTTATAACTTTAACGTTTGAGTACTATAATCGCGTTAACACGTTCACTGCTAAGGACGCACATGTGAACTTGACACTGAACATTATGAGAAGCGGCAGACGCACAGTGCTTTGCTTGCTTCGCAAGAAAACCCGCATATTGTGAGTATTTTAAATACACAGAGGTTGCGCGCCTATTTTAAGCCTGTGAGCAATAGAGCGTGTAGACAGAATCATTATTTTTCAAATCGCAGTACATTCCCGTCTTAAATTTTTTTCTGAAATTCTGAAAGCGATTCGGATAATTGGAGTTTTACTATATGTTTATATGACACTCGTTTTATTTTTTATCTTGCGTTCTACTTCTGATTTTTTTGAAGGGTATTTTTGTGAGGGCACAGTAGTGAAATTGTTGTTCTACTGTTGATCTTATTTATAATTTTTGTACATATTTTAAATTGTGTTTTGTTTGTTTTTTTTGCTCTATTCTTTTTCCATAATAATTATTATTGTAATGTTATGTTGTGCACAACTCGTGTCCATGTACTGATGTTGGCACTAATCCATAGACGCTTATTTTGTTTAATTACTTTTGTGTAAGATTTGTTTCATCGAATAAATAAATAAAATAACAATTTAATTATTTCACAAGTAAATACCGTAGTTTTGAGTTAATATATTTTTTCTAAACAGTTTGTTGTGATATAATTAGTTTTAAAGCATTTGTACGGTTTAACTACTTATTTTAATATTAATTATTAGTTTTATATAAACAGGTTTCTTATTTTCTTTACAGTATCAATGTCTTGCCACCACTACTAGCACAATTTCACAAAAATAAAAAACCGTCCTAAACTGCTTATTTAAAAATCTGCTCTTCTTTACTCTATCTGCCCAATATACATTATATAATCAAAGCTAACTATATTTAGTCATCCCATCGCCACTAATATAACTATAATATTTATATAATTTGATAAGGATTATAAAATTAGAATTCTTAAAAATCACAAAAGTCTAATAGAAAACAGAGCTATTAACATGATAAACTTGAAATTCAACGAACAATTTCTTAACCTATCTACGATATGATTTCAATATATTAAAATTTCTAAATTATAATTAATATCTATAACACTCAAATTTAAAATAATAAAATGTCATTATTCACAAAAATCAGCTTTTTTACAACTACAATTCTGTTATCAACTAGTTATTGTTAAAATTGTCTTAACTATCGCGACAATTTTATTATTATTTTATCATTTCTTACTAACCTATAATGATTTAATGGTATATATTAAACATTTTTTATATATCGTATGAAATTAAACTGAAGAATTCAAACACACTTTTACTAAAAACACCTAAAGTAAAATATTGCACCTTAATAAATATGTGTTTTGTACACAAGCTTAAATTGAATAGACTTTTAAGTCATTGAAAATGTTCCTTTAAAGTATTTGAGTTATAGTCGTGGTAATAGTATTGTTTGTAATCAGTCGAATTCATCACAAAAAATTCCAACAAGACAAAACAGCACAATCCCCCGAGCAAATTGTTTTAATGTTATACTATTTTAACGACTATAAATATTTAGTACTGGGTTTAAAAAACCCAATAATATAGAGTCAAAAGTTGTTAAAGTCCATTAGGGAGTTACAACACATGGCTCTAGAAGCATTGCATACATTATCCAGTTCAACTCAAAGAATGGCCTGATAGCGAAGGTGGAATTGCAGGAATAACATTGTTTGCCGCTGTAGTCTAGGTTCAGCGACTCCCGAAGATAGCCGAAGCTATATTTAATTCACAGCCATTTTATGTAAACAGTGCGCTTATTCCTTTGTGTGGTTGTTTACCTCCTGCTAATAAATAAGGTAAACTAATGTGTAAGCCAACATTGTTCTCAATTTTTCAATTATAATTAATTTTCATACTCTAATCTATCATCGAATCAATAACTCGATTCTATCCCATTTCACGTTTGTCAGTGATGTCTCAAAACAGCTAAATTTTAATTAATTAAAAGTGGCAATTTTTATTAAAATTTTTTTCATGGTAAGTTAATAATTCATCAGCCGCCACTATTATTAAGTACTAGATTTTTACTTCAAATGTACTAGAAATTTTAAAAATGCACTAGATCTAGTAACATGCACTAACTGTACAAACTGAACATCACAGTAAAGTTGGGTTCTTTTACGTTGTAAGAAAATAAGGAGAAGTGAATAATTTAACATGTTAAAACATAAGTTTTATGTTTTTACTCCGCGAACTGCAAAAACATGGAGGGGGGCTTTAGCCCTCCTGGCCCATATTGATGGATGCCAATGTGCTCGCAACAATGAAAGTGCATGATCACATATTTTGGAGGAAGATGTTATAAGACAAATGTAGTTTTTAAATAGAATAGTGCTCCACCACCACATTTCCACCCAGAGGTTCGAGTGAACCTTGTCAATAGGTTAGATCAGCTAAGTCACTGAAGACGTTAACCAAGGATAATTTTGCCTCCACATTCACTATAAAATATGATTACATTCATTTGAAAATACACAAGAAACAAAGTGGAGTCGATATCCGAGTATGTTCTGGCACGCATCTAAACAGAGCTTGATACAGCTTGGACATTTGTTGTGTTGCCAATGGGACACTTGTTATAACAGTTTGTATTTTAACCTTTGTTAAGTTTACAAATAATTTAACCCGGTATAAGCAGTCACATTTGTCTTTTTGATTGAACCTTGTTTTTTTTTTGTTTTTTGTTTTTTTTTTTGCTGCCTTTCTGTGTAATTTTAAACAATAACGGCGTTCAATTTTTACTTTTTCAGGAGATGAGTTTAACAGCAATAAGCCTAAACATTTTCCAACAATGTAGTGATTGGGTAAGCGTAAATAATTATTTCCTGCAACCATGCAGATAACAAGAATATAATTTTACTTTTTGAAGTTAAAAGATCATCATGATCCATTCAACTAAAATTTAATGAATTTTATATTGTTATTCTCATATGTTTTACACTTTTATCGTCTAAACCATACTTTCTGCTAAGATTCTTCATAACATTCTATGCATAGTTTTTCATTTGTCAATTCGACAAAAATTCCTAATCTTTTATAATGCCAGTAAAAATAAAAATAAGAACAAATCATCAGTTAAACAACATTTATAGAAAATTACTGTTTTTCTAATAAGAAGTTGGACTGTTATGTATTTTTACCTGGTTTATTTGGGCGCAATGGTTAAGTTTATATTGTTTTTTACTTTAAGGCAAAAACCTTCATGGTCTAAATCTAATTTGGCCTTCTGGTGATTTTACCGTGTTAAATAGGTTAGTGTTGATTTGTTGTTGGGTCCGTGTGCTGAGGATGGCTGCTGAGTTGAAACTTTGACTAGTTGGAATAATTTGTTGTGAACACAATTATAAAAAAATATGTTAAAAAATAATTGCACAGATATAATAACGACATTAAATATGAAAATACTAAATTTTGATTTCATATACTTCTATGGAACACTGTTTGACTTAGATTTTTGAAATTATTTAAAAACATAATAATTATTATGAAAGCAATGTGTTAAAATCGAGTAACACAGTAAAGAAATTCTTAATGTTACAAGATAAATTTAAGGCTGAGAACGTACATCTAATGGGTCAATATTACAAGCTTACGCTCTACAAGTTTCTTTGATATACACAAACAACTAAAGTAGACATATTTTACAAAAGTTAGGTTTAAACACCGAACCTAACCAATCACTACACTTAGGTTCTGAGACCCTGTTGAGGAAGTTATTTTGAAAGCGTTATACATGTTTCCAGTACAGAATGACCAGAAAGTTCTTTCCAACAATCATTACATTTTTCGTTACATATTTTATTCATAAAACTGTTTATTCTATGAAATATACAAATAACACTGT
The DNA here is from genome assembly GCA_018207615.1 of Philaenus spumarius. Lineage (NCBI taxonomy): Eukaryota > Metazoa > Arthropoda > Insecta > Hemiptera > Aphrophoridae > Philaenus > Philaenus spumarius. The sequence goes on along the minus strand of JAGFPH010004449.1, from coordinate 57,543 downwards.
TCGTCTACTACAAGTTAGTTACAAAAACACTAAAAAATAATTATAAGTATAATGCTAATGTGTATTTAATTCAACCTTGATGTATATTTCTGTAACCTAGTTACGATCACCAGACCTAACCTAAATCTAATAACTAAATTTTCTAAACTAAACTTTGTCAACCTCCTCAGTTGGGGAGGTTTGTTTTGACAAGAACCCTGAGACGGCCTAACAAAGAGATGTCATACATCTTAAAGAGTAAAGAGAAGGGGTGGTCTAATTGATATTAGACAATGTGTTAGTTTCAGGTTAACAAACTCCGATGATGGTAACTTGCATCAGAGTGCTTGTACATCAGGGATGAATTAATTAAATGTACATTAGCATTATATAAACAATTATTTTTGTGTAATTGTACTAAACAGTGTTGTCATAAAACTGTTGTTGAATTACATAAGTTTGTGTTCTTCAATTTCTGCAACCAATCAAGGCTGTATTTTGTATTAATATTTTCAGCAAAAGTCATTAGTACTTTTATCTCTATTTTTTGTTGCAATGTTGAATTATATTCTACTTAGTAAATTGTACCAATGATTATTAATTCGGTCATTATTATACCGAAGATAAACCGTGAAGAAAAGCAAATAAATATCTATGTACGGTACATTTTTAGTTAAGGGTGATTTGGTTAGTTACTTTAATCAGAACTGTACAACAGTACTGTATTTGAGAGAATGGAAAAGAAGCTTGAGGTTAACTCTGTACTTAAAAACTTTCTTTCATACAAAGAAATACCCATACTATTATTTTACTTTACTAAAAGCTTTACAAATTAGTCTCTTTCTTTATCATGATAAAACTTGTAGCCTCGATTTATATTTTCTTGTAAAACATAAAATCTAATTAAATTATAAAATTACGTAACTCTAGTTAAATATTTACAAACCACTCTTGTTTTACAAAACTCTACGACTTATAATTAATCAATATTTAAAGTAAACATTTAATTTTGATTTTAATTTTTAAAACTAATGTACAATTGAAATATTAATACACTGAAAATAAATCAATTTAAGACAAAAGTAGTTAAGCATTAATCGACATCCAAACAACATAAATTGCAATCATTGTAGGCAGTGAGTAACCAACAAAAACATAAAACGGTTTCGCATAATATATACATACAGGTAAATGACGAAGAAGAATTATGTACTACTAATGTACGTTATATATATTTGTTTGTTTATGTATATGAATGATATTATATATTGTCAAATTGTTTAAAATCTACACCTAATGATATAAAACAACCTCATGCGTGAGCTTGCACAGTCGGCCATGAAACTGTTAAAGGAAATACTAACTTTTATAATTTGCTGTTGCATTTTACACATTGTACTGACTGGCATGGATAAAATAATTTGCAGTAGAGATAACAGTTTTTTTTAAATGCCTTAGAAACAAGCTGTTAACGATGGTTGGAATCCAAGGTGTATATAAAGGCAGTGATTAACAAAAGTAAAAACAAACTAAAGAGTTATCTAGATGGGATTTCATCAGCCGAGCTTAGTCTGAAAAGAGAGTGTTACGGACCAATATAATGGACAACTAAACGAATTGTTTTGCAATCTTAAATACAAGGTCATTTTAGATTGTAGAAAAAAATATCTAGAATTTCAAACCATGATTGAAATGAAATTAATGTAAGAAAAAGTCAGATAGTAGACTCTACTGACTAGAACGAAGGACATGAAGTTTGAGATTTAATTAATGCAAAATGAAATTTACTTTACGTCATATTTCTTTTCCATTTATATTTGACCCTTTAAGGAGTAAATGCAGTACGTCAATTGAACTGAAATAGTAATGACATTCTAGTAAATCATTTACAAACATTACAAAAGGAGGGGTGACGTTCTGAAACTTTATTTTTAGTATTTTGCTAGCCTCACAACTTTCATTCATTTTAACCCTTAAAGCGCTAACCTAAAATAATAGCTACCGCTAATTTAGAGTTAAAAAAAATTTATTTTCTCAATGTTCTTTTTAAATTTTGATTCTTATGGTTAAGAAGTGCACACAAAAAATACTCAACTAATTTAAACTTGTTTTAAATATTTTTTAATAATTTAAAAAAATTCAATATAAACTTACTAGAATTTATAATTATTAAAAAACTAAATTCATAAAAGCAATACTTATTATTGTCTAAAAATAAAACAATTATGTACCAAACTAAAAAAAACAAAAATTTATCCAAAACTAAAACTTCGGAATGAATATCAGTCAGCTATCAGTACAAACAAACAAGGGACAGCTAAGTGAAACAGATGCGTCTATAGGCATAAGCCGCGCTGAGAACGCTTGCGATAGTAGACTATTTTGCTCTGTCGACAGAACACATACCAATAAAACGTCACAGAGACGTTGCTTATATTTTTTATTTGGTCTAAACTACTCAATGAACATCTCTCTGCACTCCATTGGGAGTTTCGTGAACTATGAAATCATCTAAGCATGCGTTTGTGTATTTGCGTTTGAAGGCGACAGCCGCACTTAGAGATTGGGTCGTGCCGCGTCTAAAGGCGCTAGTCGCCCGTTAAGGGTTAAGACACATTCCATGAAACAGTTTTGACACAAGGTGACTGGAGTGTCTGAGCGGAAAAGGGAATGGGGCGGGTGAGAGTAAGACCTTTTATTGAGAGGGGAGAGGCATTTAGAGGGCAAAGTTTGCTGTTTAAGAACAAATGATTTACTCTACAGTGGTATGCAACTGTCTTATATCCAACCATCTGGCTGTAAAGCCACACAGGTGTCTCTGCACTATTTCCCAGGTAAAATCAATCATCTGTATACACTAGTAGCACACCACAGGTGTTTGGGTACTATTCGGGGTAAAATACGCTCTTATATTTGTTGTTCGAATTCGGAGTGTTTGTCATTTATTCTTATTTCATATTGTCAGTTATATCGTATGTTTATGTGTACGTGTGTCTTTGGCATATAATTGTATAACTCCCCAATTATAAAAGTCTTCCCGAGACAGATATTTGAGATGCATTGCACACCGAGGAAAGGAAAGGCCAATAGTACCAAAACATGCGTCTGATGAGCGCCACAGCATTTTCCGACAAACCAGGAAGTTTCAAAAGCGATGCTACGTATGCTGCAATACAACAAGAAAAGAGCAAAAGTAGAAGTACACAACCTATCAGCATCCTGACTGTAATGAGCCGTTGTGTGTGTACCCTTGTTTTAAAGATTTTCACACAAAAAATATTTAATTTGTGAATTAATTTGTGTTTTTAGTTAATATATTTTTTTTTTGCATCATAATAAACGACTTATGTTTGAGGTTTCATGAATTCAAAGAATGTTTTTACTCCTTTAAGGATATTCAGGTTTCAGAAGGCACTCCTTGGCAAACGGGAGCGCATGCCATTCCAGTAACACCTGAAAAGGTTAATATTGACTTCCTTCCATACTTCTCCACAGTTTGAATGTAACTATAACCCATTCTGAATATTAAAGTGGTAGGGGTATGCCACAATTTGATTTCTTAATTTTAACCTTTTACAAGATTTAATTTATGACAACTTTTTTATAAAATCATAAGAAAACAAAACAATCCAGGTTATAACCTTAAACCCATAAATAAAGGAACAAAATAAGTTTTAATCTAATTAATACAATATATATGAACACATTACTTAGCAACTTCATATATTTTGTCAAACTTTATTATGCTTCTTTTAATTATTCATCTGATAAAAATCTTAATTACCGTTACTCATCCAAGATTTTAAAATTAAAGTTCTTAAAATTTGTGAAGTTCTTTCTCGATTTTTTGTATCGTAAATTCATTTAGTATTCATTCAGAAATATTTGGAAGAAAACAAAATTTTGTTTAGCAGAAACAACAAAGTCATTTTGTAACAGAAATAGACATTCTTACTGTTATACCAGTGATATTGTTTTGCAACAACTACTTCACAGTTCAAGGTACAGCTTGTCCTATCGCTAGTTCGATAGTTATTATTGCCTTGATTATGAATTTGTTCGGCTATGAGTTACAGCTTGAGGTTCTGTTACAACCTGTAGACATGGCTTAAATTACATACGCTTTAAGCAAGGTAAAACATTGATCTACCAAAAGTATAATTCAAATCTCTATACAGCAACAAGTATAAAGTGTTAAATGCAACAGCTGATGTTAGCTTATAGAATAGAATACAAAGCGAAGAAGGCCCTAAGCTAAAGTCCAGCTGTAAAACGAGATTGAAACATCCGAAGCTTCCCTTCTTTTAATCCGTGAAAAGTGTCAATTCTCCGAACTTCTGTAAAAAAAAACAATATGTCAAAAATGGACAAGTAATCATGAAAAACTTAAAAATAGTGTAAATTAGGGATTTATGTTTAGAGGAAATTTTTGAAAAGAAAATTCTCATGAAAAACGTATAAATGAATTAAAAATTACTTCACTGAAAAAGATATTCATCAAAACTTGCCTTTAGGGCGGCGTAAACAGCAAAACGTCAAGATCGAAAAATAAAATTATTGTTGATTTAAAACAAATAAAATTTCGCAGAAACAGTTACTGTAACATGTTTAAATAGATTTTTATAAAAATTCATACATTTTTGGTTTTTTACTCATTAAAAACCCTACTATTTGGTTTCAATTTTCATATTGTTTGGGGGCGACTGCCCCTCCTTAAATCCTTGCTTGAACAGAACACTCTTATATGAGACGATACCCACAGATTAGACACTGAAACAGATTGTGAAGCACAGATACATTGTTTCATCCCCTATCTTATCGATCAATCAAGCAGCCATTTAAAACTGTGAGTACTGCTGCACTCAAGAGCGTAACTTTCGAGGGGCTTGTGGCAAACATTAGGAAGAGTGGTGGTCCAGCCCTTTCTCAGGGAAGAGGCTATTTAAATATATATAACAAACTTTAAAACTTAGAGTAAAGATTTTCCCGCATTGAATCTCCTTACCTCATAAGCAATTTTGAACTGTTGTGGTAGTAAAATAAAACCTATATGTCATTGTTGTTAATCACCAAATCTCTTAAATAATTTCATATTATTCAAGTTTTGATTAATTTAGCCTAAATTATTTTAAACTAAGTTATTTAGGAGGCTTCTGGCGAATTTGCCAAGTAGGCTACCCTATAATTATGCCACTGACTGCAATGCATAGATTCAAACTGTCTAGGTGTCGTGAAAAGTTATTCACGGTTGTGTTTCGTGTTTCGATTCATTCAATTTTACAGCTTTTGAAACTTTTGGATTCTATTGTGTTTCTATACAGAATTTTGAAACAACAATAGAAAAAGGATAGTAAATGAGTTTCTTGAAGGTATAAAGAGAGCGTCTACTGTGTAAAAGATTGTTTGGGTATAAATTTCTACTTTAGATTTGTTTTATAGACACATGCTACTCACATTACAATAATGAGCCTGGAGATTGGACTTGTGCTCAAAGTACAACTTTAGTTGAAAAACAGACTTGGTCATCGTCTTCAAACTGTCACTGAATCGTACAGAACGGCAGTTTCTGTTCTTTGCTTTCCTCTTGTATTGTGTCTTCTTCTTTAGGTGAAGAATCGCCCGCCAAGGATCCCCCTGGTGGGCACATTGTTTGTCATCTAAGCGCCAGAGTGGACACCATTGGTGGACGGCAAGGTTTGTTGTCTAGGATACGTTCTAACTCGTTCATAGTATTTGTATTCAACTTTGGGACTAGCTGTAAATACCAGAAAACAAACCTGATAATTTAAGTCTCTGGACATACCTACACCACTAATTTCTATTTAAAAAGTAAATAACAAAACTTCAAATTAAAATGAATTTCCTACATAAACATAATTTAAACTGTTACAATGAACAAATCTAATTTTTCGCTTGTAATGAGCGAAAGAAATATATTGCTGTTTATAAATCAGTACCTAGTCAAAATTATTAGTTAACAATGACTGTGCATCAAGTACATGGATATTGTAAACATATTATATCAAATATTTTTTATTAATCCATGTCCTCACAAACATAATATAAAAAAACAACTAAGACATCTAAAAACGATACATAAAAACCTACAAAAACAAAACAAAGTTAAATGGTTTCTTAAAACAAAATAGCTACTGCTGAGGAAAAATAAAAAAAATTAAAAAAAAAATTAAAAACACATCTATTACTTAAAATGATTTTTTCTTCCTTCTTATATGAACGATTTTGCAGAGATTCATAGTGAAATTTTCTATGAGCTCTCACCATCTACATTACATTTATATTTCACACACGGGTAATTTTAAGGGGTGCACAATTGCACATGTCCGAAGGTCTCAGCACACATCCCAATAGAAAAATCTCCCTATTTACAATGACCTGGGTGGTACAAGCGGCCCCTAAGAGTCTGGGAGATATTAAATACCCACTAGTAAAAAAGTAAATTTAAAACTCAATTTCTAGTTCTAATTCGGACATAATTCTCGGGAGTTTTTGAAAGTCTGTACAAATTATTTTACTGAAAATTTCATGAAAAACGACAATTGTTCTACTCGACAATCTATTGTAATTGTTATTCTTATTAATTAAGTTCTTTGTTAAAACAATAATAAAAGGCATAAAAAATCATTCGTACAAATTGCTTTAGTTTTTTTACTAATATGTTAGTTTGTCGTACAAATAGGGTAAAGATTGTTGGACGTAAAACATAATTTGTTGAAAAATCCCAACAAAATTCTTAAATTCCAATGGAAAAATCTTCCCACAAATCCTCAAAGTGTAATTTGTGCTAAGGTCCCTTGTGGGCACCTATGAGTAGTTTGGCTGCTAACTTCCACTGCAGGATTAGAGTGACTTAGTCTGTTGAGGATTGGCTTGACATCGTTAAGGTTTTGTTTTATTTATTTTAATTTCCTCAAAAATGTATTTTAAATGTAATTTACTGAAAAAATATGAAACGTTGAAAACACAGACCTTTTTTAGATATTGCTAATTTAATTAAGAAACATTCCCCGTATAGGGTGTGCAGACTTAGCTGCACTTACTAAGAAGGCTTTGCCGTCCCTCGAGGTACCCGAGTCAAACAACACCTAACACCCATCCAATTACATAGATACATTTAAGCAAAACCTTCATTCCCACTCTCACATTCTTTTAAGATTTCAGAATGACTGAGCAGAACCGTATTGCGTTGGGAGTTCTGAATCAACAACACCCTGACTGAGTCTGGTAATGTAGCCCTTTATTGCAGATTTTTGTGAGAAAGATTTTTGTCTAATATGAATAATTCTCGAAATATATGACATAGTATTCATTTTGTGTTAGGGAGACATCAAACTGGAATGTATAAAGGTAAAATTTCTTCGTTTCAAGCCAATAATGTAGGCTACAAATTCTGTGAAATCAATTCACTAATTACTTTACAAGCCTTTATTCCAAAAACAACGCAATTTTGCTGAATACGAATGTGTTTTTTCGTAAACCTTTTTCTCCTCAGTTCACGGTCCTTTTGTTATATCAACAACATCAATAAATATATGTGCAAATCTCACTGTCAAAAAACTGCAGGATTGATAAGAATCGAGCTAAAGATATGAAAAAAATTCACAAATAATAAAAGTTTATTTTGGACGTATAATATAAAATTGGTAATGGGCCTACTTCTAAAATGAAGAGTTCAAGTGCTTTTTATGATTTTTCTACTTTAGCTTATAACTAATTTGTATAAAGGTTTGTAAACTAAGAGATTTTGTACCTTTTATACTTATTTCTTCCTATGTTTTTAGTTTTAATTAAAGTAAATTTTTAATCACATCTTAACTAAGTTTTATTTGGTTCATAGTAGCAGTTTATATTTGTTAATTTCTTCTGATTAATACAGGCAAAATGATGAACGGCCTTGAAGCAGGACCTCGCTTACTCTCGGTCAACAATCGTATTTGGGAGGGACACATCTTTCCTGATACTTGGTTGAAGGCAATAGTAATTCCTCTGTTAAAACCAGGGAAAGACAAAACCGATCTAAGCAGTAACTGTCTTATCTCTCTTACCAGCATTCTATGTAAACTGGTAGAAAAGATGGTAAATTAATAGCTCGTATGTTACTAACTGATCTCTAAAGATCAGTGTTATTTCTGGCAGAGAATATTATCTATTGATCAGCTGGTTTTGTTAGAGTAGGACATTCAAAATACCTTTCTCTAATGTCAGACACTTATTGCAGTGTTGTTATATCTTAAGAAGGCATATGATATGGCTTGGAGAAGATTAATATTGAACACACTTTACAATCTTACAATGATACTATTACATTTCAAGGTCTTATACTAGACCATAGACTCTCTTGCATCCGCAAGAGACAAATTTGAAGTCACACTGCATCAAGATTCTAGATATGTTATGGGTTTTAAGCGGTACTCATAGCGGAGCTGGTAATACCTGAATGATGCTATTTTACCGAGCTCTTGTTTAATCATGAATTGACTGTGGCTCCATAGTCTATTAATATTGCTATTTATTTTGCATCTGGAGCTTTTCATTCTAGTCCCATTTGTTGAAACGGGTCAGCCATCGTTCATTTATTCACTGTTATGTAACAGTGCCCCATTACAGCATTGTAACGTGTTGTTATTGTTAATGTTTACACATTTTATCTGTGAACTGACAGAATTTAGGTTACACTCTGACAATCAACACGGGTTTACCAGCAATAAGGGGCAAGAAGGTGTTGAACATCTTTGATGGAACAGTTTTTAGAGTGAAAATTATTTGAGAACGTTAGGAGATTCACTACTGAAACAAAATTTCAGAAAAACTAAAGAAAAATTTCCCAAAGTGGATTGGACATAGGGAACTAGTGGAATGGGCTGCAAAATCCAATGATTTGAAACCAATGGATTTTGCTGTAGGATTACAGAAAGTTCAAAGTTTTGCTGTCAAGATAAGTGCTGTTCTATAACGTTCAGAAATAAATTAGCAAACTCACTTATAGCAAATGTTTTCAAATACTTTAGTTACCGACCTAAACTCCTAGCAGTTTACCTTCCTTAACTAATTCTGTCCTTATGTTAAATTGTCATTATATTCTAATACTTCTATACATTATGAATATCACTTTACTGACCTGAAGGCTGTGTATGCTCTGGTAGAGTTGTTCGACGCTTGTTGCACCCAGAAGTAGACATTGAACGCTGTCATTCTTGAGGCACCATGCTATAGACAACTGCACTACGGAACATCCTAGTCTGTCTGCAATCTGTGACACTTCACGTAACTTGTCCTGTTGCCTCCTGTTGTCTTCTGGCTGTAACCGTTCCTTCAACCATGGGTACTATTTACACAAATATCAGCTGTTAATATGTTAATGCTTTGCACTAAGGGCCTGGTCTATATTAAAATATATTTCACTTTAGTTTATTCAAAAGTTTGGGTCTTCAAGCTTTTTAAGATTATTTAGTGGTTGGTTCAAATATTACTTGTTGTTTCGATCTTGTAAGTGGTTTAACTAAATGCATGTAGTCAATAGGTAATATATAATTAATTAAACAGATAAACAACAGTTACGAAACTTACAAAATGGTGGATGTTACAAAATTAAATGTAAAACGTTAAAATTTCTATAGTACCTACAATTGTAATTTAAATCTATTTAATTTAAAGGAACACATTGAATAATGCTGGATTTTGAATGACTTAATGATCTGGACTACGGAAGATAAGTTATATAGTCCAACTTTGTAATCCTAATATAATATTACCAACCTACCAAGATAAAAATGTATTGCAGTTCACTAACCGAATAAATTTTAAATATACTGTTATAACAATAAACTAATTTCAGGTGTTTATGTTTAAGTTTTTACATATTTCAATCTTGAATATCATGTAAAAAACTCAAACTCAAAATAGGGCTTCATAAAGACTTTCCATTGTGTAAACTAGTTAACAATTTAACAAAAAATAGAAACACTGATTTAAATAAAAACCCGAACCACAAAACAAGGAGCAAAAACTATAACTAAACAACTAAATTATAAGTTAAGTTTAATACCTTACCCTTATGTACATTTCGATGACATAGTCATCATCCTCAGAGGGTTTTAACACTACTAAAGTATACATAAAATATTACAACCTATATATACTGTACACGCCCTCCCCCCACTAATCCCCATACCGGTTAATCCAAGACCGACCTGGTGGGGGTGGGGGAATGGGAGGAGCCACATTAAATCTACTGAGATAGGTTTTTTCACGGACATACGCTGTTGTATATTAAATTGCATTTTAATGTCGATGTTTTATAAAATTAGAGCAAATCATATTCGGACATTCGCCATTGTATTTCACATAATATTTTAACTCTGGTAGTTCATAAAATTGGCACAAATTGTATATTCGATTTCTTTCAGTTAACAAAATTAGGAAAAAAATTCCATTTGTACTAACATGACTTCCTTCTTTTCAGGAATCGTAACAGAATTAATTTTTTTATTCATCCTATTTTCCTTTAATGGGGTACGTTTAAGCATTGCGTACTCTTTCCCCAGACCTGCGTACTCTTACTCCACGCAGTGGGGTAAGAGTACGCAAAAAAAGGGGTTGAAAAAATCGCCATATCTCGACGAATAATGAAAGACATTTCTTGAAATTTGGATTGGATGTGCCTAAGATGTTTAACTAAAAGCTAAAAATTCAACCATCCAAATATGATGCTATATAAAAAAACCCAGAACTGATTACCGTTACCCTCACCTACTCTTGTATTTATTATCTACTTGGTCTTCGGAAATTGACCGCATCACTGTTGTCTACACATTGAGTACAGCCGCCGACGTTTCAGGCATTTTACAGATGTCCATTTTGAACACTTAATAAATGCCAAGTGAATCTAGAAAGCCTAGGCCTGAGGTTATATTTTCCTGGGAGTAGACCGTTTATGTCCTTGTCGGGCGGCCGGTTGACTACTTGGGATACTTTAGAGATATCTATTATTCCAATAAGTCTGTTGTGACAGTTGGTGTTTCTAGAAAATTCTTTTATAATAATAATGTTTGTGACCATGGATGTCTATCTTTCAAAATCAAAACCCTCTATGGAGGGCAAGAAGCGAAACGTGGAAGATATTTTGACAAACTTCGAATGAAGAGGAGCAAAGCCTTAGTGAGATTAGCATTTCTAAAACGGTGCAGAGACGATGGTGTGCTACCAAATTTTGTTCAGTTGAAATTTTCAAACAATTCAAAACAAATTAACAAAATTTATATTGATGTTTGTGTCCGTGGAAATTTAAATTTCAAAATCAATAACACATAGCAGTGGCGGTTCCTTGTGAGGTTGTTTGGTTGCACAACCCCCAAGAAAGAAAACAAATAATCAATCACATTAATATTTCTTTAAATATCAGTGCATTATCAATATTAACTTCATTTCAGTACAAAATTATATGGCCAACAATGTCCCCAAGCAGTTGAAAAGCCGAAGAACATCAGCCTAACCTTCAAGTGCAGCGTCTGGGAACGCACTGCTTTTGCAACCCAGATTCTAATGCATTGAAACTGGTGGGGGTTTGTAACTAGTGAGTTGCTATAACAACTCACATTAAGCCATTAGGTTCGCAAAAGTTCTGCAACACACCACAGGGGCGCTAGGTTTTTGCCAGAATGATTTGGTGTTCTGTCATATTTCATGATTTCATGTTTGTTTAATGAATAATTGAGGTTATATGTTGTTAGTTTTGTTCTCGTATTTAGGCTAGCTGCGTTTGTTGTTTATTTGTTTTAGATTGTGTTGATATATTTTAGTGTGTGTGTGTCTTTAGTCTGGATTATACTAGTAATGCAGACGGCTAAATCAATTACAATAGTGCTTTTTACATTATTCTTCATAATTTGTAGCAATTTGAGTGGGCCTAGACAGAGAGTGTAGTGTTGATTAGACGCCAATCAAAAGCTGTTAATATTCTTTTCATAATTAATATTTGTACCATTCGTGATTTAATGAAAGGCCACAACCTATTACCAAAATGTTTGAATCCATTATCTCAAATCTATTTTCAAACATCCACACAATTCTAATAATAGTTTTTCAACAAAAAAGGATAGCCCAAGTTCCTAAATAGGATGGGGCGAGTTCATAAATCCGATTATGTTAATGCTATGTTCATTTTATGTTTATTATAAAATTAAAATTCTGTTATTTGCAGCAATATTTAAGCAAGCATTATTAGGCCTAGGCATACTCTAGAATTTATTCGGTTCCTTCAAAAAGTTTTGCGTTACAACGCTTGTGGTTTGTTTATAAATTGCATTTATATTTTTGCAGGAAAGGGGTGAGCATTTAAAAGTTTCCCTGTAGGTATTTTTGTGTTTCTAATAGTACCCTCAACTGAAAGCTAAAATGGTAACCAAACCATTTTAATCTATTTAAGTTAAAAATATTGGTGTAATTAAGACGAAAATGTATAATTCCATGTGCAATTCATCATCTAAAATAATTTCACACCCCCCAGAAATTTTCTCCACATAATTGCAAACACCAAATTAATAACTCACCAGCCGCCCCTGACACAAAGAATAGTCACCAAATTTACTAATGGTTAGTGGCATGCGCGAATTCAGCTGGTTTTCAAGGAGGGGGCTGTCTCCTATCCCAGGGTGGTGTAGAATAATCCTTTGGAATACAGTGCTTGAAAACGTCTTTTTAGACTATTTCACGAGCACCAATTTTGAATACAAATTAAGGATTATATGCTTTACCCAAAAATGAAATTTTATTATAACAAACAGTATAGAATAAATCATAGAATTGAACTGTATACTTAAAAATTTTGAATTCTACAACTTATTTCATTTTTCATTTTGTTTCACTAAATTGGAACAAATAAATAAAATTCTCACAAACGTTTAGTATACAGTTCCAGCCAGTTGGGAACAGGTGTCAACTAACGCTCCTAACGTACATATTTCACAGAAAAAGCCTCGTAACACTAAACCAGGTTTTCCTTATATCATGCGAAAATATAGAACTTGCACTTCAAATAGAAATATCATTAAACAAATATATCGATGTTTAATAGATACATCGATTGCAAAATGTGTTTTCTCATTGGTTGAAAACTGTACAATTGCTAGGGCTAACAGAAAACGTCATATCTAAGAAACTATAAGAGTGACGAATGATTAGAAGATCATGGTAGAAAGTTCAAATCTTGACGAATCCAATCGTGTGCTTATCCTTTTCCCAAAACAAGCCTGTCCAAAAGTTATGTGCCTTTAAAACGTGACGAGTTTGAATCATTTGCTTGTGCTTTCTCGCGCGGCATCAGTTGATTTAGACAATTACAATTTTACAACGATGATTACATATGTAAATATGCGTTTTAGAAGAAATTTTTGAATACAAAAATTAAAGTTTAAAACATTTCCTTTACAATGGTTTTTGTTTTATTGAAATAGGATAATATTTAGTGGGTGAAATATTCGATACTACTCAATTAAGCAGTCTGCCACTTAGACGACTAAACAAAACAAAATTATAATAACCCAAAGGGGGGGGGGGCTGCTGCCCCCACAGCCCCCTGGATCCGCCAATGGTTAGTGGTAAACAATGTAAAAATATGTTTAGTAATCTAGGGTTAACACCTCTAGTACCCACACACAATGTTGACAAACTTTTGATATGGGTTGTTGCACATTGTTTACAAATATTTTATTGTGTTTAATAATGCATTAATTAATATTGAGTTTTAGAAAACCCTACTGTACTTATATTAAACTTATAAAAATAAATGCACATTCAAAATATTATCCCCGTTAATTCTTGGCATTGTCCCCACTTACTTCCTTATTGGCAGACTGAGTTTCGTCTTCTGTCCAACTAAACGATGCGTATTTATTCTGAAACAAAAAAGTTCAATGTTTAATTCAATACATTATTTTTAACCATGTTTTGTTTATTTAATTTTGTTGTTATAAATTTGTGTTATTTTGTGCACTTATTTGTACTTCACGTGAAAGTGTCCATCGTTGCTGCATACTCACCTCTGTAAAAAGATTCATTTAGCGTTAAAACTAAATGAATTTCAGTGATTTAAATGCAAAGTAAAGACAGAGTGTTCTGCTTCTACTGTCTGAAACTTTACAGGATTATTTGACAGCTATAATACAATATAATAACAAGCAAATAATACAATATAATCTCGTTCTGTTTTCTGTCTGTCCGTCTGTATGTGATTTTTACAAATACCTTAATATTTCAGAAACAGTTTAAGATATAATCATGAAACTGGGTTTGAATATTGATCTAAATAGGATACGTTTTACTTTAAATTATGAGATACGAAATGATTTGTTCCTTATATACAGTTCATCATTTTAAACTGAGGAATTTAAAAAAAGTTTAAGAAGCGTTTTTATACATGATTTTTTTATACAAGTTAAAAAATTCCACTAAATTCCACATTTAAAGCTATAATTATTATTTGGTTTAAGAGATATTTAAAATTTCTCAGTTGGTATTAAAAACCAACTAATAAGAAACAAATTGTAAAAAAATCATGGTGATATCATTTTTAGTACCTGAGAAAGTGTTCCTTAACCGTTCAAAAACATAGTTTTTCAAGAAATGCAAATAAAGGTAGGTATATAGTATAAAATTAATATATTTCTGACTTTTAATAAAATCCAGCCTATATGGATCTTCTGGTTCTTCATAGATGTCTTCCATTCGTTTCTTAGCTGGTTGATTTCTCAATTCATCATCTTTTTTTAAAAAGTACACACAGTTATGAGATCCCTAAAGCGGCCCATACACTACACATGCAATGGCACGCCGTGCTTGGCTTGGCACGCCGTGCGCCACACACTGAAAATTCAGTCTGCTCCGTGACGTGCTAGAAGTCGGTTGTTATCAGCACTCATGGTAAAAATTTGAGAGTTTTTGCCGCTACCGAACGAAATATAACCTCAAAAGACGTTTCACTCTCAGCATGTGGCGCGGGACTGGCCCACACACTAGCAGGTTGGCACGGTGTGCCGAAAATCAAACTCGTTTTGATTGCCATCGTGCCATGCATTGCACGGCGTGCTTAGCACAAAGACCTCCACACACTGGCAGGTTTCGTCCGTTTTTGGTACGGCGTGCAATGCATGTGTAGTGTATGGGCCGCTTAAGTGACTAACAATTTTACACTAAGCTATATATTTCCTTCAATTTAGTTTGAATTAGATGTAGTAAGTGACTATATTAAAAAATGTATTCCACTCAGATCAGTGGCGTATCCACTCAGCTGGGCTCCCCCAAAACTTCAGGCAAAAATGTAGCAAAAACTACTGGCATGAAGAACTATTCTACAAATTTACTAACATAACTAACAAAATATTTAAACTAACAATACTGTACACTTTAGGGTTGCCATATAACCGGATTTCCCCAAAGATTATCGGATTTTGAGGGTAAAAATATGCTCCGACGAATTTCCGCAAATAACGAAAAATCTCCTCTTTTTAAATTTTTCCAAAAAAATTATATAATAGAAATTTTCTGTTGAAATCATATTTAGGAATGAAAATGAATTTTTATTTACAACTTTATTATCATGAAACTATTGGCAAAGCTAAACCCTCTCTCTGTACACTCTATAATGTCTATTATTTGTTACTCTTTGGCTTTTTTCAGCGGAAAACTTTGTTTGCTTTCGCCTATATTCGCAGTTGTCGATCGCTGAAAATATACAAAGATTTATGGCCCCAAGGACCAACGGAACCAAACCAAGATCAGCTGTTTTGCAGCCTTATTATACAGAGGCTGAGTAGGGATTTCCACTTAACAAAACATCAATGTTATACATCGAAACTTGTACATCGGTGTACTTAATGTACTTTTTTTATTTGATTTGCAAAGCATCTGCTCAGGGGAATGTATTGAAATATTCAAATAATTTAAAAGTAAAAATATACAGTAATTAATTAAAAAAGTTAGTTTGGCAATTTAATATACTTTAGCTGGTGAAAGATTTTGTGTTGATCAATGGACTTCCATAACAGCTGATTTAAATTAGAATTAATTTCTACGCTGATTTTTAGATTATGTTTGTTAAAACAAGTCATAATAATTGATAATAATGAGGTTTATTTAAAACTAACTATTCTCCTGTACCAGCATAATAATTTATATTTTAAATAATTACATTTTATAATTTGTTACATAAAAATTAATGAAACATTTGTCAGAATGGTAAAAAATCTTTGAAAGATTTCTTTTTGTTACCCCCTTACCTAATAATTAATCAATGTGCAGTTTAAAACAGCTGTTCTAGGCCTACATTAAAAGCAATAAAAGCTGAGTTAAAAGTAAACTGAATCTTGAAACTGACATTTTTTCTTGTATGATGATTGGTCCTAATTTTATAAAAAGCTTAAATTAACTTATGATACTGCTTTTGACTTTTGACAATATATACTTTTCGGCTTATATTTTTTGGTGTTTTTGTTTTTACATTTATATGTTATTACTAAAACACATGTTTTGTGTGATTTGCAATTTAAATATAACAACAAATAATTTAAAAAATTCCTACTAAGTTTTCTATAACCTTAAATATATACGTTTTTAAATCCCTCTAAATTTTGGAAATGTAGGCATAACAAAAGCAAATTATTTGATTCTATAATTGAATTTTGTATTTAAAAAATAAATTTAAAGGAGTTTTTTGAATAGGTATTTCCTGGACCCCCTTCCTCCCCCAGTTTCCCTCGGTTGGAGGTAGCCAGTTAAAATCTCCTCTTTCTCCCACACTACCATATTATTGCAATTCTATGTACACTCAGTACACTCCACTGTACGTTGTCAGTCAAGTCACGAATATTAGGTTGGCACTACAGCCACTACTGCACCCACCACTCCAACTTATCTGAAGTCAGCCAATATATCATAATTTTTAAATTGTGTGCATTTTCGTTTTATTTATTCTTACCAAGCAAACTAATTAAATGCCTGTACAATATTTGTATCACATCACTGTAAAATTATAAACGTTGCTGAGAAATACAGTTACTTTAAATATTTTAAAATATGGCCTTACAGAAGAGGGGCATCTGCTGGGCCTCCCCATACTTAAATCCTGGATACGCTACTGACTCAGATAGAAGGTAACAGTTTGTTCTTGTTTCAAAGTAAAAAGCTATTCCAGGTATAATCAGAAAATGAATAACATTTTAACGATTAACAGTTAAATTGAAAAAATTACTGAAAAATACTTGCATTACGAAAGGTTTTGGCGCTCTAGCAAAGAGCTGGTACCAAATGAAGTACAGCATGCAAAAAGATTGGCTTTTAGATGGTACCGGTAGCCCAGATTTTTATGTTTTAAACTCATTGCCAGTTTACAAGTCAGAATAACTATAAAACATTTTATCTATCAAGTGACTTCGTTCTTATGTTCATGATCATCATAAACAAAACATTAAGACTGTTCAA
>JAGFPH010004449.1:13683-40061 GCA_018207615.1 Philaenus spumarius | reverse complement strand
AGACTGTTCAATATACATCACCTTTTGTATTTGAACTTTTGACGATACGACAATGGATGACTACTTAACAACTTTTAAATGTGTTGTGGTCAACTTCGAATATGTTGTGTGTTATGTGAACAGTTTTAACAAAGTCACACGATGGGGAGGAGCTAATATAGTCCCATTTTCAGAAGGGTGCCCAGGTTGGAGACAGAGGAATTGATTGGAACCAAGTATGCTGGCATTTGAAAGGCAACAATGGCAAACTCTTTGTTCACTGTCCACATCCCAAGATATAGAATCGGACTGAAGTGAGCTATAGTTTTCTTTGGAAGACATGGAATTAGTTATAATTTTTAGGTACCTAAATCAAATAGAAATTATAAAATTTTATAGAAATAAAAAAATTAATAGTTTAAAAGTCATAAATCATACCTTAAGTGAAGATCTAGCTAACATTGGAAGGCCACCATCATCTATTTTGCCTGAAACAAGGCCCATTGCCAAGGGAGACCATGCCATCAAGCCCACACCTATACGATATAAAACAATGATTATTAAGATGGTTTAATTTCTAGAACTCAGCACAAAATGTTCAACAATTATTTTATCTACAACATTATTTTTAGCTCCGCCACCGATGAAAATTTACTGTAAGGAGCAGATAAGTCAGTGACTTGGGTAATTGACTTTTGATCTCAACTGTAGTAGGCTATTGCAAATTTGTAGTTAATTGCTTAAATTTATCATCACAATAGTTTGGGATAATAGTTTGGTGATGAGAGTGCAAATCCATAGATTCCCTTAGATATCATTCAGAGATCAGTTATGAAGTATTTTGTCTGAAGAGCTGCATGACTATTTTAATGAGTTTAAATATCAGAAATTTGTTTGTAAAAACTCTTTTTAACTTAAAAATAATTACTATAAAAAAAATATGAAGTTTCATTTTTATTTCATCGGTATATTTATAATGGCTCTTTTTGCTTTGGTATTTTTGGTTTTTGGACAGCCGACCTCGTGAGGCTTTTTACCTAGTGAATAAACAAATAAAATTGACATAAAAATATCAAATGCTAGTATTAATCTTCCCACTCACAAATTATCGGTACAATATTTGTACTTTCATAAATTGTTGTACATTACCTATCTTATTGTACAACTCTGGCATATAGAGTTCAGTCTTCTCTCTACAGAACATGTGATACTCGGTTTGTTCTATAATGGGTGTGATGCAGTTGAATTGACGACAGTTTGTGTAGGCTTCCATTACTTCTACAGGCGTCCACTTTGCTGTACCCCAATACATGACCCATCCTTGTCCAATCACGTGATGCATCGCTCTCACCACCTCTGAAAAGGGGATATATTATAAGCCATTCTAAACAAACTATCCTCAATTTAACTAATAGCATTTTGTTCATTGGACAATATGAAATAACGATTTTGATATGAACTTCTTGTAGTTTTCAAAGACCCCAATGGTAGCCAGGTTAAAAATGTAACACTGCATAGTATTATCTTTTGAACACTCCATCCCCAACCACAATCTCTGTAAATAATAGAAAAGGAACTGGTCAAAATATATTGATTATGTTATTATAGTTTTATTATAGACTAGGGGAGACCCATGCGTGCTCCGCACGCCAACCCCCAATGGAACGTTTTGAAAAAATATGTTATGTTTTATTTATAATAAAGGTGTACGATTAATAATAACCTCAAAACTAAGATGGTAAATAATGATAAATGAGCTAATAAATTACTAATAAAAAGCTACACTATCCCTGAGTATCATAGGCTATAATTCATTTCGATAAAAACCTTTTTTTATTTCAATATTTGTAAATTTAGTAGGAAAAAATTCTCACAACCACTAACAACACTCTGCCCTTTACCCTATTCATAATTTGTGCTGACTTTGTAATTTTATCAGAGAATCTGCTTTGTTGAGTATATAAAATAAATTCTCAATGTTTTTCATGTCCATAGTTGAAGCCTGAGTAAACATTCAGTGAAATGTATATTACAGCAAGAAATGCCAGTCTGGAATGTCAGATGACATTTCCCACTATGACAATGGGATAGAGCTAGGATTTCCAATGGTCACTCAGTATACAAGGCTTTATTGGTAAGAGTTGCATTTAAATCTTATAAGAAGGTTTTTAAATAGTTTAAAAAATAATTTTGTATAGTTTAGTATAAATTATACCATTATTAAACTAGTTAGCCCCTGTGAAAAGTAACAAGCAGATTAATTATATAGGTACACATAAGATGTACATAATTAAAAAAATATATTTACAAACAACAAACTTTATCTAGGCCTACCAAACTATGCTGTGGTGATTTTTAACTCAGTAAATGTGTACAATTATAAAGATTATTTTATCATAGTGTAATTTCTTTTCAGTAATAACAACATATTACATTTAATGGGCCTACTCACAATGAATATGTATAGGTATTTTCAAACTGTTTTATAACTAATGTAGGAGAAAAGATATGTTTTGAGGTTAGTAGTTGGTGAAAATGAATATTTTTGACAATCCTTTTTGTTTAGGCCTACTTCGTTTTTCAGAAGAAACTACTTAGGCCTACATACAAACAGGCCCGAATTAAGATCATTTGTGTAATCATTATCTTCATGATGGCTGGCCCATCTTAACATTTTCAAAAAAGTCAAAGTTATATAGCTGTGATTATTTTTTTAAACTTTTATGTTGGAATGTTTTTTTAGTAATTTTTAAAAGTCTTTTTTGGGGTCCTCCGGTCGCTGGGACTTCAAGTGATTGATCCAACTGTGCCGCCCTTAATGCAGCCCTGCCTACAAACAACAAACTACCGGGTCTATGCCTTTAGGGATTTTCAACATGGTAAATGTACAGAGCCTACAATTAATTATAAGTAAGCCCATATAGCGCCTAATACTTCATGGTAAACAAAAGAGTACCTACAGAACACACGTGTGGTTGTGTTGCTTGATTTATTCGTCTTATTTGGTGGAAATAAATTACAATTTTTATCAAAGATTCAGCTCAAGAGTTTTGTGAATTTTTTCGATCAAAGTTGTAAACCTATCTTTAAAGTGCTTAAGCTTGGTTTTGTGTTGATTTTTTTTATGCTAATCAGATGAATCAATGTACATTATTGTTTCTATAATAACAATACAAATCTTAACCTAAAAGTTGAACATATTACAGCAGATGGGCTAAATACCATCAGGTAGTTCGCTTTAGTTGATTCTTTCTTTTCAATGGTTACATTTATGTTTGGTTTCACCTCTACTTTTACTTTCTCCACCCTATACGTAGTATATGGAGAAAGTATTGTTTTCGTAAAAATGTTCGAATTTGAATTTTCAGTTGAATTATCTGTTTTGGTGCTCCCAGAACCCCAAAAAATTTTTTAGTGCAATTATCTGTGTTGGTACTCCCTGAACCCAAAAATATTTTTAGTGGAATATTTTGTTTTGGTGCTCCCTGAACCCAAAAAAGTGTTTTTAGAGTGGTGTCTGTCTGTCAGTCTGTCTGTATGTATACACGACCAGAGAGGACACTATTGGTCCGATTTTCATGAAATTTGGTATGTAGGTACTAAACCCTAATATCTCCAGGCGTTTTTTTCATTTTTTGGAATTTTTAATTTTTAAGGGTAATTTACCCCTAAAAACCCATAAAAAACGACAAAAATGCAAATTTCTCAAAAACGGCTCTAACGATTTTGATCAAATTTTCAGTATTTATAGTGCTTAAGATGCCAAACAAAATGAAACCACCCGCTTTTATCAAAACTTCGGCGTTTTATAACTAGGGGAAAATGTTTAAAAATAAACAAGTTTGTGTTGTCAATCTAGCATCGCGGCGGCGGCCGCACGGGGTAGCACCACGGTAGCGAGCACGGCCAGTAATTCAAAGGTCGCGCGGTCGAATCCCGCCTGGGACAATAATTTTTTTATACGATTGACGTAGGTAGAATATTATTTTTTTGTTTTGTTCTAAAAAGTAGTAAATAAAATGAATAAAAACAATATTATTTTGACTACAGTAAGTTGGGAGAAAGTTTGTGTCAGTTAACTGATACCGTTTATTTTGTTTTGACTTACCTTCAGTAGGGCACATAGGATCAGCTCTATGAACTATCACTACATCTATGTATCCAAGTTGTAGTCGGACAAGAGATGCTCTCACTGATTCTATAATATGTTTCCTGGACAGCCCTCTTTCTTCAGATCTAAATAGCAATAACAGATTAACTAAACCATAATATTTTGGTTGTCATTCA
This sequence comes from Philaenus spumarius, assembly GCA_018207615.1. Taxonomy (NCBI): domain Eukaryota; kingdom Metazoa; phylum Arthropoda; class Insecta; order Hemiptera; family Aphrophoridae; genus Philaenus; species Philaenus spumarius. The sequence continues at coordinate 35,795 of JAGFPH010004449.1, read as the reverse complement.
AAATTGTACTATGAGTTTGCACTCTAACAGCTGCATCATAAGTCCGACTTGGTCCAAATTTGGTGCACATGTTGGTTTTCTAAGTCGCTCGGACGAGTTCGGTAGCCAAAAAATCCAATAACCGGAAGCAAGTTTTTCGACAGAAAGTAAAGATTTTTTTGAGATTTTTCTTATTAGAATGAAACTGTTTTAGTGGGTTTTATTTAAAACAAATAAATATAGGAGATTATTCTGCGGAATTCGTTTTTTACTCCACCTTTTAAAGACCATCTAGTTCACCCAAAATCGAACAAAACTAAAATACCATGAAAGTATGCGGTTCAAATCCACGTGGGGATTTTATTGTAACAATTTATAAATGTTAAACAGCCGACATTTTAGTAAGGGTGAACCTATGCTCTCATTTAAGTTTTTCTTCTGACTACTTGTGGGCCGTCCCACAGAGGAGGTAGAGGCCCACTGAATACTGTACGTGTTAAAATAGTCTTCGGTGCCCAAAAAAATGTACCAAGTTTTTTAGTTCCATAATTTAATGGTTTAAAAAATATTAAACCATTAATATTATAAGTGGTACTTTATACTAACCCTGTATAATACTTTGAGTTTATTTACACTGTTATATTTTCTGCGATTGTTAAAAGAACACCTAGAAAATCACAATGCATTTGACAGAAATTGGCCAACAGTTCCAGAGTTTAAAAAGAATTGACAGATTATTCCCAAGATAGATATGGGAAGCCATAAGATAATTCCAGTTCTTTGGGGCAAATCCTGGTATATTCACGAGGATAATGACGAAACAAGTTGAACAATTAATTATCCATCACTCATTAACTTGGTACAAATAAATAATGTGACGTTTATGAGATTCTCAAAAGCAAAGGTGGAACAATTAACTCGGAGCTGTTTAATGCATGCACTACTTCAAGATTTTATGGACGAGTGTTTAAGGCAAGAGTAAAACTTAATTTAAAACAATGTCTAATTGTTTAGATGTTCTTAAAGTACTTTGTTTAAAAGGATCTCCAGTTCTTGCCAAAACTGGAATCAAAATTTGTGTAATGACACATGGCATATGAACAATCGCCCACCTAAAGTACACTAATGCATACAAGCAACAATCTTGAGAAATAAAACTTTAAACAGTAAATCGATACGACGTACTTTGAGTTCCAGTAGATCTTTGTGGTTACAACATATGAACTCCTTTTCCATCCTTTCTTCTGCAGGATACGCCCAAGCTCTATCTCAGCCCTTATGCCGCAGTGGGCTTCCGACAAATCGAACACATTGATCCCGGACTCGTAGGCAGCTTGGATAACAGCTTCAGCTTGCTCTTCGCTGACATTATTGCCGAATGTTACCCACGTTCCTAAAACACAAGATAGAGTTATTATTTACCTATAAAAAAACTGTGTAGTGCAATGAAATATGATTGAACTGAAGCCTAGTTCAGACATGTACGAATTATGATAAATATAATATATAAAACACATTTGACAGCATAGCTAGGTGATGGGCCTTACTTAGTATTTAAAGCGTACTTTATACATATTAATGCTAGGAGTGTTAAGATGTTACAATTACTACAGTCTAAGGGGTTAAAATGGAGATGCAAATATAAATTGAACTAACTTCCTACGAGCAATAAACTAAAATTGTTTAATAATATTATTTTTAAGTGATATAAAAACCTATTTTTTAAATTCCATTACTTAAGTCAAAGGGATGAAATGGGATACCTACCCTTAAAATTAAATAATCAATTAATTATACACTTACTTTTTCTATTTGCTCAAAAACTACTCATCTAATTTCACTAAAATTTCACAATTTACCAGAATTGTTTAGAGAATATGGCCACTACAATAAAAAAGATTATAATGGTGTAGCTGCCCGTATACAATAAAAATAAATTGCACTAACTTCCTGCAAGCTATAAAACTAAATTTGTGTAATATAAAAACTTGAGTGATATAAAAACCCATTGCAAAAGTAGGAGAGAGGATACATTAAAATAGGAGAGTAACTAATAAATATTATCATTATTAGCTAGAGAGAAAACTATTCGATCGATTTCAAACAAATTTGCACCAAACGCGTCAATTAGGCCTGTACAGATGCACGAAAAAAGGTTTTGAAAATTTTTGAAAAGCTACTCCCTTTATGGCCAAAAAACCCCCCAGAAATACGTTATTATTATTACTATTAGCTAAACGAGAGTTTTTACAAAAAAGGTGGTTTTTTGCATATGGTGGTCAACTAAGGGCTACAAATAAGCCAAATTTTATCAAAATCGTTAGAGCCGTTTTTTTTAAATAAAAAAACAATAACTAATTTACTGGCCAAAAGGGGGTTGTTTTTCAAAATCTTTCTTCTTGTATCTATACAGGCCTAATTGACATGTCTGGTGCAAATTTGTTCGAAATCGATCAAATAGTTTTCTTTCTAGCTGTGTTACATACAGATAGACATTTTGTAAAAGCCACTTTTTTGGACTCAAGGGGTCCCAAAACGGATATTTCCACAAAAATCTCAACATCAATTTTTTTCCGATCACTATATTTGAATAGGTTCATGCTAAAAGGGGCTCAGTCGTTTGAAGCAAATTTTCGGTAAATAAAAAACATCTGGTGTGCACATCACACAACTTTCCTTACCAAAATAGATGCTGTATCAATTATCAAATTTCTCGAGCGAGAGATTGATGATACCATTTTCGAGTTAATAGGAGTATCCGTTTCGAAGAAAGCGGTACTAACTTCAAAACGGTTAATCCCACGGACCTGATTTTGGTCTCAATCGATTTCTAACCTCACAAAATGTCAAATTTGATACCAAATACGGCTAGTTTAAAAAAAGACATTTTTACCCCCAAAAACGCCCTTTTTGGGGGCAATTTTTGAAAAAATGGAAAAAGTTGAGTGGGGTATCGTTTTTGACATTATTTTGGACGCTGAATCGAATGAGGCCATTTTCAAGTCGATAGGAGCAGCAGTGGCGTGCCAAGGTCTTCGTGCGCCCGGGGCGGTTTACTTCTCTTACGCCCCCATTTTAGGGGTACAGAATAATCCTCCTGGTCTAGCTAAAAAGGAAATAGATATTTTTTACGTAAAAAACTCTGTAAAAAGTGAACTTATGGTAAAGTAATAGTTTCATATATTTTTGAAAAATTATTATTTATTGTTATACATTTTAAATTAGGAAACACATTACAAAATAAAAACAATATTATTTTAAATTCTTGCCTTGCGAACTTTAGCCTCAGAAAACTTAGTAATAATAGCATTGAAGTCAATTGTTTTAGTGACTGATTTTTCAATCGATAAAATGGCTAAACTATTTAATCTTGATTGGCTCATTGTCGATCTTAAATAGTTTTTAATTAATTTTAATTTAGAAAAACTTCTTTCACATGATGCAATTGAAACACACGCTGTTAAAAAAAACTTTAAAGCTAGAAAAATATTAGGTACCGATTCTTGGAAGTCTAAATCCACGACAAACTGGAGCATCTGTAGGGAAGTCCACTTTTGTGACGTGTCTTCATTTTTGTTGGCCGCAAGCAAATGTCTTCTCAGTCGTTTTATCTCTGGTAGCATGGCTTCTTCTTCAAGCTCATCCATTTTTTCTGCGAGATTTTTGGCTAATGCTCTAAGAGTATCATCTGTTGCTAAGATCAAATTATGGGGTTCAATGATTGAAAACATGCTACAAATTGTTTCCATTGACTTCAATCTCGTTTCAAGTTCCTGAGTGAACCTGTCCATGCACTCAAGCATGCTTCTTTTTAGCTCTTCTATAAGTGTTAGGCCTACATCCTTGGCCTTTTCTCCTGGCATGACTTTTTTAAATTTTCGTCGCCCAGCTCTCTGCACAGGAATGTTAAGTTCTTCACAGGTCTGTTTAGCAAAAAGCAAAGCATTATCAGGGAGCTCCCCACGGCTTTCATCAAAAAAGAGCTTCAACGTTTGCATTTTCTTCAAAGATTTGTCAAGGGTGATTCCTTCTAACTGCAAGTACTTTTGTGTGTGGTTTATCTCTTCTAGTAAATGGGCCCACAAAAAAAGGTATGATAAGAAGGAAAAGTCACAAATGGTCTTCAATAAAATTCCACCTTCACTTCTTGTATCGAGATTTTCTGATGGGTCGCATAACTTTTCCACGGCTTCTACAATATTTGGAAAATTCACCATTACAGATTTCACAGCATCATGGTGTGCGCTCCACCTTGTCTCGCACAATCTTTTCACTGAAGTTCCTACGACCTCTTGCAACACATCCCATCTATGGGTAGAGACTGAAAAGAATTTGTAAATACTTTCTAGGGTTCCAAAAAATGTAATGCTAGAAGGAATTGTTGCAAATGCGTGAATACCACACAAATTTAGAGAGTGATTGGCGCAAGGAACAAATAGAGCTTTTGGATTTATTCCTAAAATTCTTGCCTGAACCCCAGTATGCACACCTGCCATTGTAGATGCATTATCATAACCTTGACTGCGGCACATTTGTATGTCTAGCCCATCTTGTTCTATGGTTTCCAAAATTTCTTGTGTAATATCATGAGCTTTTTTTCCGCTAAGAGAGAAAAATCCCAAGATTCCCTTATTTCAACTTTACCCATTTCAATGTGCACATATCTTATAACTTCAGACATTTGATCACTGTGCGATACATCAGGTGTTAAATCAAAAAGAATTCCAAAATATTTAGCCTTTTTTATGTCTTCTAAAATTTTATTTTTGACGGTTGCCCCCAAAATACAAATAAATTAATTTTGGGTCTTAGCAGATAAGTAACTGGTCAATACTTTCTTGGACGGACCAGACTGTTGTATTCGAACCAAATGTTCCTTTAAAACTGGGTCGTAGTGGGACAAAAGATCAACCAGTTCAAGAAAGTTACCTCTGTTTTCAGAAACTTCGTTTTCTCTATGTCCACGAAAAGGGAGATTCTGTTTTGATAAAAATAGGGTTATATCTAATAGAAGGTGTAAAACGTCTCTCCAAGTTTTTCTCTGTATATCCTGCTCTTGCTGATATAAGCAATCAACAGTACTTTTGGACTTCAATTGGGCTGCCAGTATTTTCCATTTTTCAAGAGAAGTTAAATGCTGTTCTGAACATTCATGGTGAAACACTTTAGGATTCAATTTCCACCACTTGTCAAACCCGGTAACAAACTTTGATGTGCCAGATGTGAAGCTGGTTGAAAAAAGCCTACAGCAGAAACAAAAAAGCATTTTTTTGGTTGGAGAATAAACCATCCATTTTCTAAGGATCCTTTCACCATTTGAAAGATATTTATAAAACCAATTTGTTGGTAACTGGCGACTTTCTCCTTTCGCTTTTTCTCCTTGTCTTTGAATCACATTGAAAGGGCCATCTTTATTCTGATAAGGTTCACTTCCTCGTTTTAAAAACTGTACTCTAAGATCATTAGGCAGAGGAAAGGGCCAATCACCAATATCCGAGTAAAATGTTATTTCATCACCTTCATCAGAATTTTCAATATCTTTGTGTTTTCCTTCTAAACATTCAAAGCTATCTTCTTTTACTTCTTCAATTTTCCTTTCTTTATCACTTTTCTCTGTTAATGCTATATCATCTTTTATTTTGCAACTTGTTTTAGTAACATCTTCTAACTCAACGTTGTTAAAAACTTCTTCATTCCAACCTTCTATGCCTTTCTCTTTTGTATTTTCTTGTGGGTATTCTGATGTCGTTTGTATATCATTCAACAGTTTTTCTACTTCGTTGCTTTTTTTTGCACCAAGATTTTTTGTAGGCTGTATAAATTTTAACAGAGCACCTGATAACGATTTTGCTTCTTCTTCTTTTTTCTTTCTAAGTTTTCTTCCCTCAGCCCCACTAGGACGATGCCGCTTCATTTCTAGTTTCTGAAACAAAAAACGACAAAAAATCTAAGATTTTATAAGAATTGTAGGTTTTAATTACTACTTTCAGAATCCGGTTGGTAAATTTAAATCTGGCCATTTAGGTTAAGTACACAACAATCATTTTCCGAAAGATCTGCCCTTAATATTGTAAATTAACAAAGATGTGAATTTTTGAAAAATAGTAATTTTAAGCGTTTTCCCTATTTTTCTCGGTGGAAAATTGTCCGATTGGAGTCTATAAAAAAACGTTTTGTAGGTTTTTGAATTCTCTACAGATAGATGTCCCATTGGAAGTATCGTGATCCATTCATAAAAATTTTTAAATCAACGAAAAACCATAAAAAGTCCTAATTTATTGTTATTTTTGTTTATAAAAAATGCCCAAAAGCTCAATTGACTGGTATAGTCAATAGTAAAATTGTAGTGCTAACGTATTTGATACTACATTACTACCACTTTACCTACTAATTATTAATTACAATTTCATTTCTATTACTTGCGAATTGCGATCGCAATGATCGCATACAATTTAGTTTACATAAATATTCAATGTTTACATTCGGGCTTTCTAAGGCCTAGATTTCCATATAAGCAATCAATGAAATTATAAGTTACTAGGGGAGACCCCTGCGTGCTCCGCACGCCAACCCCCAATGTAACCTTCTAAAAACATATATGTTATGTTTTATTTATAATAAAGGTGTAGGATTAATAATAACCTCAAAACTAAGATGGTAAATAATATAAAATGTTCAAATTAAATCATTTCTTATATTTTATAACAGCAGTTATAATAATGGTTAAAAGAACCAGCAAGACACTTAAAACCCCTAACCTAAAAGCTAGAAATACAACAATAATTGCTTCAAATTTTGAAATCAGCTGTTAATGGAAATATTGGAGCTAACAGCTATATTATCTGTTATCGATTGGTTGCTATGGTAATAAATGTAAATACATGTGTAGATTTTCATTCTGGGCCTAACCTAAGAATTTTTTCCGACTAAATTTACAAATATTGGAATAAAAAAAGGTTTTTATCGAAATGAATTATAGCCTATGTTACTCAGGGATAGTGTAGCTTTTTATTAGTAAAACTGTTTTTTCAATCGGTTTAGTAGTGCCAGAGATTACCCCCTACATACAAACAAACAAACAAACACACAAACAAACAAACAAACTTTACCTATTTATAATATGAGTATAGACAAATTAATGAAATTATACTGGCACATACAAAGGTTGTATCTGAGATATACAAAATAGTGGTAAATAAAGTCAATTGTGAATAGAATGGTGAAATATGAAGTTAATTGTGTTATTTTCAGTAAGGTAGTTGGTGAAACTTTACATAAGTACTCCTAGCCTAGGCATTATAATGGGTTAACCTAGATAATATCAGATTTGTTGTGGCGTTGTGGCACATTGGTCTTTATGTTTTGCATTCGTTATATAAATTTAAATGGTTTCTAAGCACGTTAGTGGTATTTTACATAATGTCTATATGGTTTCTGATCAATAACATTGCTTTAAGGCTTTATACATTTTTAGGCTAGGTTTGTTTGTTTTGATCGAACTGGGAGGGATTTGTTACTATTATAACCGAGAGCAAGAATTTATTTAGAAATAATAATTATTTTACATATTTGTCAGTCCGGATCCGGATGTGGGAAAAATATAAATATAATAGTTAATATAGTTATAAAATAGTTATTAAAATAGTTATAATAATATAATATTTACCTTAAACTGAAGTTATTATCAGGAGCAAGGAAATTCCAATAAACAGCGTCCACTTATTCAAAAACATTCACTTTCACTATCAAATTGATTGTAAGTATTAAGAAGAACTAGAAGAAGGATTAAAAGATTGTAAGTAAAGTAACCACTAAACTAAACAATAATATAGGAGCATATAACAAGTGTTAGTCACAGGTGGTGTTGAAAGAGCAACGGACCAACTATATAAAATATAATAGGGCAGCGCTCATGACTCATGAGGGTTCACTAAATGGGCGCTTGGGCGCATGCATCATCACGAAGCCTACCTGTGTGTATGCAGTTATCCCGAAATCAATCATTATGAGATCATACAATTTTATACAAAAATAATTTTTATTTATTTATTAGTTTAAACCGTAAAAGCTACAGTGCTTCACAAATTAGATTTAAAAAAATAATAATAATGTTTGATACAGTATACCGTATAATTATTACAAATCTCATTTTTATCTTTTTATTTTATTTTTTGGATTTTCCATTTTTACGCCCCCGCTTCTTTGGTGCCTGGGGCGGACCGCCCCCCCCGCCCCCCCTTGGCACGCCACTGTGGAGCAGCCATTTCAGAGATAAAAACAAAATAACTTGGTTTTGTAATAACTTTTTTCAACGAATTTTTAACGGTCTTTCGCGTACATAGGGTGTTAAGGGGGTCGGAGTAGAGTATGTTAGCAAAGTTTAATCAAAATCGTTAGAGGGAATTTGGAGTAAATACCAAAAATGTGCTAAAAACTGCTCCCACGGTAAGACACCACTTCCGATTTGCTTCAAATTTACATGGGTTTAATTGTTTACATGTTTGAAGATATCCTGTAAATTTCAGTTCGATCCGTCCAGCCGTTTGCCCTGTGCACTCCGGACACACACACACACACACACACACAGACATACAGACAGACCAATTGCCAAAAATGCATTTTTTGGACTCAGGGGGCCTTGAAACGTAAAGATATTATGAAAACTCGACATCGAATTTTTGGGTCGATCGCAATACTTACCTTACCTAGTATAGGGTAAGGAAAGTAAAAAACTGTCCCTAGCCTATTATTCTAAAATTATTGAATTATATTAATTTTTTTATACAAATTCAGTATAGTGGCAATGTTCCTATACTATCAAAAAATTAAAAAAATTTTTTTTAATATTTTTAATGTTTTTTTAAAAAGTCTTGACTTATATTAAGTCTTATATAAGTCTAGCATATATTAAAAAAACCAAATATATTGACTGGATTAAAAAAAAGTTTTAATATCTAAAACACTCAAAATCATCAGTATATCATCAATTAATAGGTTTATGTTAATTTCAATACAAAAATTAGTGTGTCTGACATCACTGGTCATCATTATCTTCAGTGGTTGTTGGCCAAAGGTAGATTTCACTGTAAAACTCTTGATGTTCAGCTGGTATATACTGTTCTAGTTTTCTTTTGTCATCTAATTTGGCTTGCTTTATGGCAGCTTTTCCTTCTGGATAAGCTTTAGTAATAGGGAGCTGTAGAGGAGGTCTACCTGAGCTTGAAAATTTAAAAGTGTGACACAAAATTGAGTTTATTGTGGGTCGAGCGATAACTTTTCCAGGAAATTCTGAGTTATAGGTGGTGTGAGTCATGGTAGAGATGGTGTAATGTACTTTGTTTTCTTTAGGTACGTTTTTCCCCTTTGTCTCTTCAGATATGCAATTTTTCTTATAATACACTGGCCACCAGTTCTTAAAATCAAAAACATCTTCGGTTTTGACTGCCACTACAGTAAATTTATTATTCTTGCTTGATTTCAAAATGAGTTGTGTGATCTGATCAACTGTGTAGATCCTGTCATGGTTTTTAATTTCCCTTTTAATAATACTAAAGTCCCTATCACAGGGCAAGAAAGAGTGGCCAGTGGCCACGCATAGGATAGTACTGCTCAATTTTTTTGAATCTGTTCATTTCAGTCAAAGCTGTTAATAAACGAGATAGAGCGTGGTTTTTATTCTGACCCCAACAATTGTCAGAAAAAAGGTGGAGTTCAGTATACTGTTCACTTTGTCTTTTTCCAATTTACTCAGGAACAATAATTAAATAAATAAACACATGCCCAAGTCAAGTGTATTCTGGGAGTCAGCTGGTTGTCTGGTTGTCAGTGCTGCCATAGAGTAGTACAGTTCGCTATGTGCTAAAAGGAGCTCAGTCAATGACTGAACCCGTTTCAGCATAGATTTATCAACAATTAGTGCCTGTTTCTATGATACCCAGGCATTGGACTGATCCCATTTCAGCGTAAAACGATGAGATCCACCATTAAAAACTAAAATCAAGTGTTTTCTCTATTTGTAATTTTTTTGACTGAACCCCTTTAGCATGAACCTATTCATTTTCTCTATAATATAGTATTGTGAGAACGTAAAATGAAATAATAATTGAAACAGAATAGCTACCCATATAAAATAAATTGCATTAATATAAAACACCCATATGCTTAATACGCGGCCGACCACCTGCAATGATCATAAGAATCCTATTTTAACCACAAGTTAAATAAGATGTGTAGCTATACATCTTGACTCACTACATTGTGTTTGTTACTCTAATTTAAAGTCAAGATTTATATAGGTACTAAAATCAAGCAATAGCGAAGCAAGTGCTACCTAATCTTATATACATGGATTTAATGAGATGAACCGTTGAAACTTGTTAAGAATAAACTAAATTTGGCATAAATATTCCTTCAAGTCAGGAAAAACGACTTATGTGTAGGAATTTTTATAAAATAAAACACTTTTAATATTATTAAACGAGTCTCAACGTAGGCTATATAACTCAGATTGTTCTATTTTCACCGTGTACGGTAGAGGAATAAATAGTTAAGAGTCTGCAGCAAAGTTCTAAGGATTCTTGGTTCGACCCCATGAATCAATAACCTTTTATTACTTTTTCAAATATTTTCAATATTAATATGCGTCATCATTTTATTATTGGTTCGATTCCACGAATCAATAAACATTTAAAATATTAATATGTGTCATAATCTTATAGGATCTAAATTCGCTTTCTGTGCCTTTAAAAATACATCTTTAAGAATACTTTTAAAGTAATACGGTAAAACTAAACGCTAAACAAATTTGAATACATCATATACAATTCTTTCAACATAAATTATAAAATTGTAACCTATAAAAATTTCTTAATCGAAAGAAAAAACAAATTCGAAACTAATAGGTTACTATGAACCTAATAAAATTTAGTTTAATCAAAATTATGAATATAAAGAATAAATAAATATAATAGGTACGAAATATTTATTTACAAAACCTTATTTTTACTCTCTCTTATTTTACAAACCTTTATACAGATTAGTTACACACTAAAGCAGAAAAGTCGTAAAAAAGTACTAGAACGCTTTGCTTTAGGAGTAGGCCTATTACCAACTTTATGTCGATCGTCGGCATTTCGTTCATAAAAAATGTTTATTTCTCAGCCACGGCCAAATGCGAGGTTCGATTTATTTCAAATTTTATATGAATATTTGTTAAAGCCATTTAAAATAATTTGTATTTCTTGAGTCCTTTTTTTATGCAGTTGCAAGGATGGTTAAGGGAAAACAAACTCGGAATGAAAAAATCTTGATCAATTTTATAAAAGAACTAGCTGGTCCGATTCGGCTTTGCACGGATAGACAAATCAAAGTTAAATGTATATTAACAAAAAATATATTATATTAATAAATATATTACACTATGTATTTCTTATGGGGATTTTTAGTAATTTTGACGCCCCAAACCTCCCCTAAAATTTCGAATTTTTTAAAACCCTTTCTTAGCGAACAACTAGGGCCCTAGAGGAAGCTACATACCAAATTTCATTCCAATCCGTTCGTTGTTTTTTTTTTTGTAACTTTGACCCTCCCAAACCTCTCCTAAAATTTCCAATTTTTTGAAAACCTTTCTTATAGAGCACGTATGGCCCTAGAGGAAGCTACATACCAAATTTCGTTCCAATCCGTTCAGTGGTTTTGGAGAAATAGTGATTTAATAACTTTGACCCCTTAAGATTTCGAATTTTTTAAAACCCTTTCTTATCAGCATCTACGGCCTTAGAAGAAGCTACATACCAAATTTCATTCCAATCCGTTCAGTTGTTTTAGAAAAATCGTGATTTAGTAACTTTGACCCCTCCAAACCCCCTTAAAACTTTGAATTTTTTGAAAACCTTTCTTAGTTAGCACCTATGGCCCTAGTGGAAGCTAAATACCAAATTTCGTTCCAATCCGTTCAGTAGTTTTTGAGAAATCGTGATCAGTGAGTCAGTGGATTTGGCTTTTATATATATAAAAGAATTTATAAATGAATTTTCTTTCATATCTCTAGCTCGAATCTTATCGATCCTGCGGTTTTTTAACATTGAAATTTGTAAATTATGTTATTATATATGTCTATATTGCTAGAGAATAATGTGAACTGACGTATAAAGAGGTTTATGAAGAGACACATTCGTATGTTTGGACTAATAAAATAAATGAATTAATTTGACAAATCTTGTAAATTATTGGATTGAAACGAGGAATGTATACATTAATATTATGCCTTAGGCCTATATGTTTCAAGAATCATTCCTATTGGAAAAAACATTTTTCATAAAAATCTGCCATGAAGAGCAGATTTTCGTTTTTTCGCGAGGTCTACCGTCTTAGAAGTACTAGTTTTTAATAATATGAAACACTGTCGTATAATAACTTTCCTTTATGTCAAATAAAATGTAGAACAGCTTAAACAGCGCAGCAAATGTGTCTGTACGAACTGTATAAAAAACTCTTTGTCTATGTGCTTGATAGGATGCAGTGGCTTGTAGCTAACATTAGTTGTGGTGCTGCACCAGAAAATGTTTAGACTTTGTTTTGTTATTGTGTACAAGGAAGCAAACATGTGTGAAAAGAAAATTTATCCAGAAACTTGATAAAATCCTGCGCAATGCAATCATCTTGAACATGCCACCAGAGAAATGTTTCTGGGTAAATGTCAAAAAGATATAAACCGTCGCTAAAACTATCTAAATAAACTTTATATTCTTGATTTAAAGTACACTTAGATATATTTTCGCACTTTAACAATTTAACAAAGTGTCAAGTTCTGCTTGTGCAATGTAAATCTGTTACTGTACCTGTCTAGTAAATAAATTTGTACTTTCTGAAATGATAGCCTCATTACCCCACGTGAAGTAAAAAACCCTTCGCAAAGGGTCGTCACTACGGGAGCGACAGTGCTTTATTTATCGAATGCTCTCTTGTTGGCCTTTAAGTCATTTATTTAATGCATACACTTTCTCTGCTGGCCCGAATTTACAACCAAACGTAAGAAGGTAGAGACAAGCGAGTCAACCGTAGTGCGATGTTGAAAACATACTACCTTTTACTTTTGTCCTCAAACTAGTTCCCCCCTTTATTTATCTAAAACCCTGACTTAGCAAAATGTTTGTCTGCAAGCCATATTATAGCACGTGCACGTTCAGTGTGAATCCAGGATACTATTATTATTATGAGGTGGAGGGTACCTGCCCACTATGTGCGCATGCGCACAACAGCTAAACACACGCCGCTGAAACTGTGAAGCGCACAGTTCCATGCAATGATTCTGCCATTGAGCTAAAGGATTATATAATGTTGTATAAGTAAACACGTACAAATGACGTGAAGATTATTTTCCTATCAAAATTCAACTTGCTTCTTACCTCTGTCTACGTCAAAGCTAAGGAGGTGGCGCTGAACTCTTTCTGAATGAAAAATATGCAAAATTTTCCCGTTCAGACCTTGACAGTCAGATAAACGGACAAACAAAACTACTGATCATGCAAGGTTTAGTTTTTACTTTAAGAGAAAACACTAATTCCGAATGTTTAAAAAAACTTTAGTTGGATATTGAAAAATCGAAGACTAGTTGCAAAGCGACATTTCAAAATACTTCCAAGAGCGTGTGTTATGAATCACTCGGTATTGTTGACTTTAATCAAAGAGGCCTCGGACTGCGGTCGGAAATTCAATCACCGCCTGCAAAAGCGATTCAGACTGTGTTTTCAAAACATGAATTCACAGTCCGAAAATAACCGATCGTTAAGGCCTCGACAAACAATAAGCCGAGTGTAAACAGAACTGTTGTGTTTAGACTTGAGTTTTATTTACGCAAATCACTGGCCGGGAAATATTTGGCAAATTAACAATGACAACCTTCAGCTGTTAACCTAAAAGTACGTCGCTGGTGATTAATCAAGACTATTTGAACGTCTCCTGAGCTGACACTGACTATAAAATGTTTTAGTTATTGGCAGACATTTTCTGGCCTTTAAAACCCAATTTCACAATAGGAAGTTTAAGTATAAGCCATTTTACAATAAATAAATGTATTGGTAGTAATGAATCCTCTCACAAAGGTTATTAAAAAAACAAAATTAGCGAAAACAAATATTGAGAGTTTACTCATCCAAAATCGTATAATGAGTTTTGTTCAACTCAATCAGTATTTCCCTAAATTACCACGAATTAGTCCATGAGTACACGACATATTTTCTACGTACAATAGTTTACACCTTAGACCCAAATGATCGAAATTCAAATGGATTTTCTCTCCAATATATAACTTAAGAGTAATATGTACTTGGTTTTAGATTTCTGCTTCAGAGCCCGTGTCCAGGTTTCTAGAACTTTCTGGAACGTCCTCGAACGTCCTGAAATAGGAAGTTTCTTCAATGGTTCGGAACCGTCTGGAATATTCTAGAATATTCTCGAACCTGGAAGATTCTAAACATTCCTAAACATTCTAGAATATTATAGAAACTTCTAGAACACTCAGGAACAAATTGGCCAGTCCGGCTACTTCGGCACTCGATTGTCAGCTGCATCACCGACTTCGCATAAGAAGTCCATTGGAGCAATGCGCTCTTTGACACCCACATCTTCTTATCCAACCCGTGCCGTTCCAAATAGAAACTTTCTTCATGGATGGTAATGGTGGTTTATTATACCTTATAACCCCCATGGGGCTGCAGGAGTGGGTTGCTCAGTTATAGCGGCACGCTCGTACAAACCACGCTTTCAACCTATACATGCACATAAACAAAATTATTGCAATGTCTGTGATTTTGAAATAAATACTTTTTTCTTAGCTCAAATGGTTATTCACGCGTTACCAAATCAAACATAATTTTAAAATTTGTTATCTGTCTGTCCTGGCTAATCTCCGGAATGGATGAACCAATTTTGACGAAACTTTAATTTGCACGTAGGTAACTTTTCAGAGATTAATCTAGACTACTTTTTATCCCGGAAATATTTAGGGGTTCTGTTTAAAAATTGAAAATTTAAAAATTATGGACTAATTTTTGCGAACGAACGTGACCATTATAAATAAAACAACTGATTTGGATCAATAGTTTAACACTTTAACAAGATTGTCGGTGTTTTAATTTAATGTATACGCTGGTTTAACAGTTAAATATGTAACAAAACAGTATGCAATAATGTGAAAGGTACTCATTTATGTTAAATACATCTCAAAACGCGATTTATAATTGTTATGTTCGATCGATAGTTATGAATAACAAACTGGCGGAAAAACGGGAATTTTAGTGTTTATTGGTGCATATAGCTAATAATTTACGTAGGCCTAAAAAGGATACATAGATCGATTTGGGCGAAACTCACTATGCGTTTATGGGCCATGGAACTTGGATTTAAAATATATATATTTAATTGCGCGTAATGGTACCCGATAAACCTTTTATTTATTTAATTACATCTGCGAGCAAAGCCACAGGTACCAGATAGTACATAATACATTTTTTAAATGGAAACGCGGTTTGCCCGTACATGCCGCTATTACTCTGCAGCCCCATGGGGGTTATAATATGGTATGCTGACCTCCATACCTCATACATGAAGAAGATTTCGGTTTGCAACTGCAGGAATGGTTTGTGGATTTATAGTGGCTCACACGGACAACCATGCTTAAATTTATTATATGTTTCGTTACTTTTGTCACATATTTTCTGGGATTGTTCCTGGGTCCCACTGTTCATTTGTCTAACATCATTTCGGTCCTCCTACTGTGACCAAAATGCGTTAAAAAAACTCATACCTAAACATTACTTAACGAAATTTATATCAACCCATTGTATTAGTATTACCTATATGGGAAACAAGTTATGTTGATTTGACTAAAATATTTTCAAAATGGCGGCAGTTTAAAAAGTTTAAAAAGAAATAGTGAACAAAACTAGCGCTTTCTCGAAAAAAATGTAAGAATAATTTTATTTGGAAAATTTAATTCCCTATCGATTGGGGTTTTTAATTTTTGAAATTGGTTGAAGAATATCGGACTTATGGCATTTTTTGCCAGACAGTGTACCACCTAGGCGTCAGCTGATTCGAGTTTTGTTGTCTGCCTTATTGTTTGTGATGATGTAGTAAACAACCGGCACCAGCTGATTCTGTTTGTTTTTTTTTACTTTATTATTGTTCTACAAAAGCAACAAACAATGATGTGTGGGAATATTTCCTTTAGAAGCATTTTAGCATTAAGTGTTTCGTGTTTTAAACTGTGTTTGTTTTTATTAATTAACTATGGAAAGTTACACAAACGCTGAGTATTGTGATATGCACTACATGTATGGCGCTGCACTTGAATCTGCTCGTGAAGCCAAAAGACTTATGCGGATTCTTTTCTCAATCGTCAAATTCCTTTAGCTAAATTAATTTCTTAGAGCGCACAATAGATTAAGGGAGGATGGTTCGTTAAAAGGATGGTTCGTAGTGTACAAAATGCGGATCATGTACTGGATACGTTTGAGGACAATCCACGAACAAGCTTACGATCAGCTGCTCGTCAAAATAACTCGAGTTATACTACAGTGTGGCGAGTACTTCGGGCGGACAACCTTCACCCCTCTCACTCTCAAAAGGTCCATTTACTGCTTCCTGGTGACTACGTACCTAGAGTAAAGTTTGTTCGGTGGTGTTCCATCAGGATTGTTGTTCATCGCAATTTTCTGCATAATGTTTTGCGATGAGGCAACGTTTACAAGGGACGGGATATTTAATTAAAGAAATAGTCACGTGTGGGCTTATGAAAATCCCCACGAATTAGCCATAATCCATCACCAGCACAAGGTTTCTGTGAATGTTTGCGCTGGAATCCTGGACAATCGTATCATTGTTGCCCAATCGACTTGATTCCCGTACCTATCTCGTTTTCTACTTCTTGAACTTTTAGACCATCTACTATTAGAAACCAGAGCAAACATTTGGTTTCAGCATGATGGCGCTCCGCCACATTTTGGCAACATCGGATGCTTGTAAAGAGAATTCCTCCAATTAAAGATGAATCGGGTAAGTGGATGTGTCGTGAAAAAGTTGAGCTGTTTGCACGGCATCTGTATACTGTATTTCAACCTCATAGCATCGCTTCTAACGCCACATGGAAAAAGACGTATAAAGATTATTTTTGCATTAAGCCTGAAACTCCTCTAGACATTGCTCAAGAAATTGATAAAAACGTCAATTCAAGAAAAGCAGCAAGAGTGGACAAATTCTCAACGAGAGTGTTTATGGAATTATCGTGGAAGAGTGTTGTACTTCTCACATACTTGTTTTCATCTAAAACATGTCGTACTGAGTGTTCCTCAAGCGACTTAAGCCCTTAACTAGCATACCCGGATCATCAGTTCGGGTTCCGTACACAACATTCCATCACAGATCAAATACACCGAGTAACTGCTGTCATAGAAAAGGCTTTTGAAGATAACAAGTACTGCTGTGCTGCTTTTCTTGATGTTACACAAGCTTTTGACATGGTGCGGCATGAAGGCCTTGCTGAAGCTAAGTAGAACTTTGCCAGGTAATTATTGTCGACTGGTGGAATCATATCTCGCAAGTAGTTTGTTTTGCGTCATCTATGGCGATGCTAAATCAGCCTTCTAACCCATACAGGCTGAAGTGCCTCAGGGCAGTGTTCTTGGGCCCATCTTGTATTTGTTGTACTCAGCAGGTATTCCTACCATTATTACTAAAACTGTTGCCACATTCGCTGACGATACAGCAATATTAACCACTAGTGGTTCTCAAGCTCAGGCAAAATCAATACATAATACGTTGGATTTGCGATATGTTCATTCTAGCAAATGTGTTTATATAAATAATAAGCTAATACCGCAACATGATTCAATTAAATATGTGGGAATGAACCTTGATAAACGCCTAACGTGGAAACACCACGTGAAAAAGGTAGAACAGATTCGCCTTAAAGTACGTTAAATTTATTGGCTAATTGGCAGAAAATCGCAACTGGATATTTACAAGCGATTACTTTATTCAACGATTATTGGACCAATTTAGACATATGGAGGAGATCTGATGTATGAAGACATTAAATCGACTGTTGGTATAACGATGTCAAAACAGTGTAATTCGTGCAATGATCAAACGCAAGATGGTACCAGCGTAACGAAGCCCTACATTCGGACTTAAATCTGAAATCAGCAGAAGCCGTTATAAAGTATTATGCAATGCGACATGAGAAGAGACTTCTTAATCATGTTAACTCGAAGCTTTCAGCTGAAGCAACCCCCATAGAAATACTAAAGTTTTAGATACCTAATACAATGTTAGAACCTAGATTATGATTTAGGCTTCAACACATGTTTCTTACTCACCTGCAACATGTAATACATATTTAAGCAGTAACTTGAGATTTTAATATTCAGGTAATCAAAAAAAGAGTTTATCTTTTGAAGCATTAGTTCACAGAATAGTCGTCGCATAACTGATCGTTGGGTTTCAGTTCCTGGACGATCTGCAACTTGTATGGATGGCATTGCAAAAGCCCTATACTAATTCTTTGAACACTTGAACTATGCAAGTGTAAAGATATTGAGTGACGACGGATTGTTCGACGTGGACTTCTCATGACAGCATCTCAAACAACTTGGTCTGTACGGTCCTGCAGGTTTATTTTTCATTGTAAAACCAATTTCCTTGAAATTTCGTATCAAAGTGATAATTGCATGTGCTGATGTAGCACGATTGTGGCGTCCTAAATTAAAATTACGTGGAATTCTCTACGTGCCCCCTCCACACTGCCATTGTTCTTGTAAAAAGCTTTGATCGCAAATGCACAATGTGCACTACTCCAAAGCACCCATGATAACTAAATTGCAAGGTGTCCTTGACAGGCTGGCGTACATTATTCAGTGCTACCAATCACTCATGGCTACCAACACAACTTTCAAAATTTCCCGTTTCTTTGAATCACTCTGTATATGTATTCATCTGTTCGCACTCTAACGGTTACATTTTACTTTACACCAAAATTTGGTACACACTTTGGTTTTCTAAGCCGTTCGGATGATTTCGTAAGCCAAACAAATCCAACAACAGAAAGCACGTTTTTTGACAAAAAGTAACAATGTTTTGAGATTTTTCGTACCAGAATGAAACGTTTTTGTTGTTTTATATGTAAAATATATTTAAGGGATTGTTCTGCACATTTTGTTTTTTTACACGACCTTATAGCCTGCCTGGTTCTCCCCAAAATCTATCAAAAAGTAAAATACGATAAAAGTGCCTTGTACTTTTCACCTCTCGAAGCGAATTTGTAATATGCGAGCGAAGCAAAGTAGTTCATTAAACCGAGGCCGCAAGGTCGCACAAGCGAGCGCAACAAAGCAGCGCGTGAGCCGGGTCTTGAGGCTGAGGTTTAAACAAATTCTACAAGTATATGTTATACACGCAGTCAGCTATTCAGAGCCCTTGTGAGTAGACCATTTCCCAAATAGTTGGTGAAACCCTAAAACAAATAAACTAAATTTTGGAAATTCGCTCAACTCACGTCAGTGGTTCAGCTGCGTTTTTGAATTATTCGCTTTCCAATATATATTTTTCCACACCTTGAGCTAATTGTTGGTATAATCGAACGACCTTTAAAATATGTTTTGTACTGCTCTTAGCTGTGGTTCAACAAATGCAATATGTTGTATGTTGTGATATTTATAGGGATTTTTCTTTTTTGGAAAACCCTTCCCCATGTGTATGCCCTTGGACTGATTCATGAACTTGACCGTGGTTTACTATATATACAGAATGTCTCAAAAGTATGTGAACGGCGTTATACTTTTGTAACTATTGCAGATTACGCAACACAACTTGGTACACCGTTTCCCTACCAAACAAACTAATTGTTGAAGCAATTATAATTAACCCCCCCCCCCCAAAAAAATATAACTTTTTAATCACCTTAGGAGACGGCCCTCAGGGAGTCGGAGGAAAATCTTAAAAAGGAGCATAGAATTGTCGGAGTTTTGCTTTTAAAGCAAATGCCAATACGTAAAATAAAAATTTTCAAAATGAACAATATTGCAATTTTAAGGGACAGCCATTTTGTGTAGGGTTAACCTTTTGATGTCTGATTAGTTTGGAAATAATTTGTGCAAAATTACGGTAGAGATCGTGTCCATACAAAGTTAATACAGATGGATATGTAGATACAATTTTGAGTTGTCGATTGTTTAGAAGTCTAGGGACTACGAAACAAAGTAAGGCAGACATGGTAAGTCACACCATGATAACGACTGCCGTGTGTAATAATTGGTTTATTCAACCCAGCATCCTACACGAACACAGTAAACACAGCAATATTGTATGTCATTATCTTTAACTTATCTATTATCCTTCATCCGATTGTTTTGACAGTTACACCAAACAATAGGGAATAAAAATAACTACAAAAAAGGTGTATTGAAATTTTTTGTTAAAATGTACGGTTTTTGAGTAATTTAGGTTTGAAATTTTCAAACAGCCGCCGTTTTGAAGCTCATTATTGGATTTAATCGTTTATTTTTCTTAAGATATATCATTGTTAGGTTAAACTTCAAGCTAAGTTTGAATCAATCAGTCAAATTGTTCTCTAGATAAGAATTATTTTGTACAAACAAAATGTCGGATATCTAGAAAACGAAGCGTTTTTGGGTCGGTGTTTATATGACATTTTTTTTCTTATTTTGACTCGTAGAACCATCCCCCGAAGTTTGGCACTTTACTTATGACACTACCCTGTATATTAAAGTTAGAACGAGTGGTCTCACCTAGGCCTACGTTGGACACTCTAAGTCCACTTTTTCCGATGTTCCGGTAGCGTAGTCCAGGAGTGACAGTGGAAGACTGACGAGTGACGGAAGCCGGAGTGTTGACTCCTTGGAGCAGGAGTTGCTCCTTGGAACAGGGAGCCGGGAGCTGCATGCACAGCTGTTCGTTCGTGCTTTGAAACTCCTCCATACAATCCAGGCTGGCGATTGGTGCGCGACAGCTGGAACAGTAACAATAACGTGAATCTTCCAAATAGAGTAAAACATAATCAATACTGAATTCATATGGCTAGCGAAATTCCATTCTTCTAAGTTGTTTTAACTCTCGCACAAGCACATACCCGTATAAGTATTTTAAAAATGAAATACATAATTGGATAAACTCTTATTAAAATCTACAACTCTCAAGCAACAAAATGTAAATAAACGGTACCAGGAACTGGCACATACTTTCTCACAAACACATTTAAATTACTAAACAGATTCACTGTGACTTGTAGGGTGGGGTAGGAGAGTTTTTTTTATTAAAGTTGGAGGTTAACTAATAAATATTATTATTATTAGCTAGAGAGAAAACTATTCGATCGATTTCGAACAAATTTGCACCAAACACGTCAATTAGGTCTTTATAGATGCACGTAAAAATGTTTTGAAAAACAACCCTCTTTATGGCCAAAAACCCCCAAAAATCAGTTATTATTATTATTAGCTAAACGAGAATTTTTAGAAAGATGCGGGTTTTTGTATATGGTAGGGCACATTAAAGGCTACGAATAGACCAAATTTTATCAAAATCGTTAGAGCCGTTTTTTTATAAAAAAATAATAACTGATTTTTTGGGGGTTTTTTGGCCAAAAAGGGGGTTGTTTTACAAAATTGTTCAAAACCCTTTTTCGTGCATCTATACAGGCATACTGGACATGTCTGGTGCAAATTTGGTTGAAATCGATCGAATAGTTTTCTCTCCAGCTTTGTATACTTTTATTAAAGTAGGCGATTAACTAATAAATATTATTATTATTAGCTAGAGAGAAAACTATTCGATCGATTTCGAACAAATTTGCACCAAACACGTCAATTAGGTCTTTATAGATGCACGTAAAAAGGTTTTGAAAATTTTTGAAAAACAACCCTCTTTATGGCCAAAAAAACCCCAAAAATCAGTTATTATTATTATTAGCTAAACAAGAATTTTTAGAAAGATGCGGGTTTTTGTATATGGTAGGGCATATTAAAGGCTACAAATAAGCCAAATTTTATCAAAACCGTTAGAGCCGTTTTTTTATAAAAAAATAATAACTGATTTTTTGGGGGTTTTTGGCCAAAAAG
>JAGFPH010004448.1:81412-119303 GCA_018207615.1 Philaenus spumarius | reverse complement strand
AGCTAGTGCAAATTTATTTATAGTATCTAATTTACAGGTCAACGAACTCCTAACCTAAAATCTAAGCTTTAGCTTTAAGCGACATCTAAATACTTGTCATGTTTTTAATTGACCCATTTCAGGTATAAATGAATAGAAACTGAAGCAATACACATTTTATCAATGGTTTAATATGTAAAAGAAAATACTATACATATGAGTTGCAAGACAAATCCCAACCTCGTCTTTGAGCTCTTAGCAAACCTGTTAATCACGGCATTCACATCCATTCTATGTCGCTATGAATATTTAATAATAGAGCTAGACCCTCAAATCATTCCTCTCCCAAATTGTATTCGATTTGCGAATATAATTATAGCTCCCCAAAATTATAGAATAATTTATCTATGAAAACGTATTTAGTATAAAATCTATATATATTAAAAGAATTTGGTCAAAACCTATTTCCAATCGCCCAGCCTCTCCTAATGGACCGATTTTGATGATTTTTGTTTTAAAATGTGTCTTATTACCTGTAGATATGTCATCAAGCATTTACCGAAGTCCTAGGACATTAGGGCTACGCCCCAGGATGAAAAGCTTAAAACAGCTGATTTTGATCAACAACTGATTTGGATCAAATCAGTATCAAATGTAGTATTACCTTTTTGAGGTTACATTGACAAACTAAAAACAAACACAAACAAAAATCAACGAAAAATGCTAACTATATTTTAATTCAATTCAAACATTGGTTGTTACAAACCTATTATATATAAAACAGCTAATTTGGATCAAAAACTGAACATAATCATTCACAGATATGTCAAGTCTTATATATTATCATCCGTTCAGCCGCTATTCACCCGAAAAGGAGCCCCGGTATACAATCCTTCAAATTTCCCATGTTAATCTTATGGAGATAATGTTTAATGAGTTTGAGTCAGCTGCCAAATAAAACAGCTAATTTATGCTCGGTCACCTATGTACAAACGAGCAAAAGATTAACGAGATTCTTTATCGAATTTTCCACCTGCGAGCGAAGCGAAGCAGCCATCTGAGGCCGAAGGCCGAGCCGGGGTTGGGACGCGGAGCGTCCAGGGGCAAAGCCCCTAGTGGTTTATTAAAAGTATTAATTATTCAAGATTTGGGGGGTCATGACCCTCCGGACCGAGCTTGATAAGAACTTGTGTGAGATACTTGTTTGAGAAACAAGTGTGAAGTTTGAGTACACAAATCTCTATACTTGTTGAATCACATTAGAGCATTTACACTTGCACACAAATTGATTTTAACATTGAATTTTACATCCCATATATTAGAAGCATTAATTTTCTCAATTAGTTGCAGTGTTGTTTCCCGACTCCAATTAGACATAGTAACTTTAAGTTGAAAAGATTAAAATGAAATATTAACGATTTATACACAACACAATGAAACCTAACCTACAAAAAGTATTGTTATAAATCAGCTGGTTGGGAAATCCTCAATAATCACTTCACACAAATCAATGTTTAAAAAAAATGTTCACCCAAAATGAATGAGGAAATGTTAAAGCTCACTAAATGTGTGAGCTTTTGAGTGAGCAAATGTTTCTAGATTTGTTAATTCAACAAGTGTCTCACACAAGTTCTCATACATGTGTACAAGTGTAAACGTACCTTTATTATATATTTAAAGAAAGATAAAAATGTTATCTCTTAATTGCTTTTTATTTCATATTGATAGATCAAATGATTTAGAAGTTATTAATATTATAATGAAGAAATTAATAATCGAATATGTTTATAGTATACGAATGTTTCTGAAGTTAAACGTTTAGGTATCTCTTCTTTAAATTTGTATAAACAAATATATTGATAATAAAATGTTGTATTTATATATAGATTTTATAACCTCAAAGCAAATATTATAACGAACATTAACATACATTAGTTATGTAACTCATATTTAAAAAAAATCAACTTCACAAGAAATTATAACGATTGAAGTTGTAAACCTAACCCCAAAGTATAATCCTCACTGGGTTTGTATATGGGCCTACTCCTGTCAAAAACGTGCTTCCGATTGTTAGATTTTTTTGCTAACGTAATCGTCCGAGAGTCTTAGAAAACCAACATGTGTATACCAAATTTGGGCCAAATCGGACGTAAAATTCAGCCGTTAGAGTGCGAACACATATAGACTATATATAACTTTTATGACACCCCAAAACTTGTTCTGGGGACCATGATCGGTGCTCATTGACCACTACCAGCCTTAGGTCTCACCATAAGAGTCATTGCAATAACTCATGTTTCCTATGAAAAATCGCAAACAAAATTAGGACTTTTTAAAAAAATAACTCAATACAAAGTGGTTAATTTAATTTGTTGGAAACAGGTTAACATTGTTCATAAAGTTATAAAATAAGTGTGTAATAAATGTAAGCTCTTTAACAAAACTTTTTTTAATAGTACCTAAAATTCTTGTTGTTAAAACTAGGGCAATATAGGCACTACAAGATCAACGAAGACAATAGTATGATATTGAATATCCATCGCAAACGCTTTCCACATAATCAACCCTGAACTGAACAAAATCCTTATTGAAAAGAACAGAGCCCTTAGAAAATCATTTTATTGATTCAGCCATTTTTAGACGCCATTTTTCTTTTGATATATTTGTTTGCTAGTTGGTTATTGTTGGGGGATTAAGAATGTAATTTATTGCAAAGCTTACGGCGATAGTTGAAGGGCTTCAATGCTCTAACTTTGTAGATGGGTTATACCAACAAAGTCTTCAAGTAAAGGGGAAGGGGGTTGTAAGGGACGTTAGAGGGGAGGGGATGTCTTTAAACCCCCTGTTTCTTTAATATTCGTTCTTGTGAATTCACTTTAATTATTTTTATCTAAAGGGCTACACGGAAATTGTCTCTTAAAATAGTCTACATTTGCGGATATTAAAGGTTTTTCATTTCGTTTAAACTTGAGTTCACTCGCATTTAATAATAAAAAATATTATTACAAATAACATTATTTATTTTTCAGAACAATTTTAATTGTTTTATTTCCATGCTCCGAAAAGTATAAAAAATATGTCGAAGAAGAAAAATAAAAACAATATGCATGCCCAAATGGAAAAAAACAATTGTCGATATATATGAGAACAATCATCATTAGAAACCAATTTTATGAAAAATATAAATATAAGCTGGTTTTGAGTAACAGCAAATTTAGAATCAGTTTATTATTATTCACAACCAACATCATGTTCAGGTTAGGTTAAAAAAGAAAAAGGCTAACTGAATTATCTGTTGCTACATATCCTATTACTTTAAATGAGCAATTCTTGTATCTATCGTTGTTTCTATCTTTGTATCTATCTTTGTATCTGTCGCGGATCTCGAAAACGGCTCTAACGAATTCAAAGAAATTTTGTATTTAGGTATAGTTTAGATTTTTAAGTAGGCCTACACCCATATAGTTGTATTTCATGTAAAAACGCAATTTTTTGAGAAAATCTAATTTAAAAGTTGAAAAATTTTAACATGGGGTCTTATGGGTTGCCATGTTGGTTACAAAATAACAACGAAATAGTAAATAAAGCGATCAAAACTGCTGTTTATAAACAAGCCAATTTATAAAGTTTTATCAGCTGTTCATTGGATAGTTTTTAATTGCTGTTTAAATAAACGGTACCAGGAACTGGCACATATTTTCTCACAAACATATTTAAATTATTAAACAGATTCACGGTGACTTGTAGGGTGGGGTAGGAGAGGTGATTTTGTATTAAAGTTGTTTTCCCATTAAAATCCATAAAATAACGGAAAAACCAATTTTTCTCAAAAACGGCTAGAACGATTTTGATTAAAATTTTACAGTTTATAGTACTTTAGGTCTTTAATAAACTATAAAATTTTAATCAAAAACGTTAGAGTAGTTTTTTTAGAAAAATTGATTTTTCCGTTATTTTAAGGGTTTTTATGGGAAAATTACCCTTAAAAATAAAAAATTCACAAAAATGAAAAAAACGCCTGGAGATACCGAGGATTAGTACCTCCACTCCAAATTTCATCAAAATCGGACGACTGGTTTAGGCTCTAGGTCTGATAACATCCACACAGACACACAGACACACATACAGACATCACTCCGAAAACCACTTTTTTAGGTTCAGGGGGACCCAAAACGGATATTTCCACCAAAAACTCAAACTCGAAAATTTTGACGAATACAATACTTTCTCCATATACTATGGTATAGGGGGAGAAAGTAAAAAAAGCTAATTTATACTGTTTTAGCACGTTGGAATTAGAATAAATTGGGCCTGATTTAACAATTTATTTTGTCAAAAAAAAAGGTAAACTTGGCAAAGATGAATAAATTCTAATAGTCAATTTTGTAATATAGGACTGGCTCATTTCTGAAATATAGTATTGAGGTTATGTTAATCCTGCAATAATTTTTACTATATTTAGGCCTGGTTTCAAAACTTTAGTTAACAGAAGATAGTAGAACTAGGACTAAAATCGTAATGAAAGCCTCTTAAATCATGTATTTGAGGTTATAATTAATCTTGTAATTATTGTTAATATATATAAGCCTGGTTTCATAATTTAACAAACCTATGTACAAATGAGCCAAAGATTAACGAGGCTCTTTAGCAAATTTTCCAACTGCGAGCGGAGCGAAGCGGCCATCTGAGGTCGGAGGCCGAGCGAAGCGTCCAGGGGCAGAGCCCCTAGTTATTATAGACAGAGCATCTGATTTGGATAAAAATACATAATTTTTACGTTAGGCCTGTTCTGAACCAAAACAAATTTATTGAAAGCATTTGCATTTAATACCATAGTAACACCCTTGGCAAATTTATATCAGGCAAAATCTTCACGACTAACAGCATTTTGTTTAGACTAAGCAAAAGAAAACACAAAAAACAATCAACGAAAAAGGCTTACCGTATTATAAGTCAAACATCTGGTGTTAGATATCATACTGTTACCTTTAGTTGGCAATATAAAAATTTGTTTGAAATGTTGATTATTGGTTATTGAAATATTAATGGTGAAATTACAACGCATGCCGTAATTCGATTTTTTGGAGATAATGCGTGTCTATTTCGATCTCTGTCTTACACTGTGTATAGATCAACTTTAAACCTACCTCCATACTTTGATACAAGTGTCTCTTTTTTAATCAATCGTCATTTCAGAGAAAATATCAGAGTATTATAATAATCTGTTTGCTTTGGATTAGTAATGAGACGCCGAGAGGGTTGGTGAGCGAAGCGAGCAGGGGTGACGACTCTAGTCAATTTATAAAATAAATATAAACGTGTTTTGTGATATAGTCGTTATTACATAAACAGTACAAAAACACTTTTCAAAGCTAAAACCCTTTCTGGTTATCATGTTCTGATACACGAAAAACAATAAGTCAAATCAAAACACTGAAACAAATATAAACACTAATTCACTCACTGAAAAATATCGATATAAGAAGTCCGATTACTACGAAGAAAGACAATTGCAGCAGTTTAGCCAACCAAAATAATAAATAAAATAATCTATTACCGTAATAAAAACTTTGCACCTACAAAAACTCAAACGAGTTAATTACACTGGAAAAATAAAATAAATAAAAATACAAATTTAAAGTATATGCAACCCAAACTTAGTAAATACAGTAAAGATAAACTGTAAAGTTAACTAAAATTAAAAATTGAGTGAGACTCTCTCGCGTTAGAAGTAAAACTTCTTAGGTTCTAGAAACATTTGATTTTATGCATTGATCTCTATGAAATTTGATACGGTATACTATATAATCAGCTTTGAAATTAGAAATCTTTTAAAATATGTGAATTTTTACAATCCTTTTTGTTTACTTCATTATTGACAGCTAGTTTTGTATAAGTAACGAGTTAGACTTACAAACATAAAACTATATTTAAACTATCCTTATCTTGCAATCTTGGTCTGAATTATTGTTATTTCACCATACAAGTTTGAACTTCTATTAAGTTATAAACGTAGGCCTACTGAAGACAAAAAATTTAGTGAATTTTAAATTGAACAATAATATAGTTTGGCCTAAATGACTGAATTTTAAATATTTGGGATTAAAACCATTGATTTTTAAGTACTCCTATGATTAAAATGTATGATCTTTTTTTTTTTCCTTCTTCAAAATATATTTCAGGTTTTTTAGTAAAATATTTAATTATAGGCTCTGTACATTTACCATGGTGAAATTCCCCAACGGCATGGACACAGTTAGTTGTATTCTTAAGTTGTTTCCTTTGTATAACGAAGTAAATAAAAGAATTGAAAACAACAAACAACGATTCAAATACATAACAGCTGATTTCGTCCATTGGCTTTATACTTCAACAAAGATTAAATAAATATTAAAACGTGTTCAGTTAATGGACAGTATAATACGCAATCGTCTACTGGTTTCCTGCTACGTACTAACACAGTACAAGAGGCGCATGCGCGTAGAGTGTCTATGATGTAGCGACGGAGATAGTAAGTAGAAATTATTTTCTCTTTCTTCTCGTACTGCGCTTGCATGTCAAACGACGCTCGTTCTCTTAGGAAAATGTTAAACTACACTCATCATTACTGTTCAATCCGAAAACCACAGTTTCCCCCTTATCGATCTACATAACTATATAAAAATTAATGGCCTTTTATCCTTTATAGGCTCAAAAACTACTGGACCGATGTTACTTAAAATTTCACAGTTTGCTATTATAAGTGCATGAAGTGTTAAGCCGTAAACTATTTCTAATAATTTTAAATTGTTAAAATGGGATAACTACCTTAAAACAATACATATTTAATTCCCATGAGAATAGAGAGGTGAAATTTTACATAATTGATTTTTAAATGATAGGTTACATAAAAAAATAGTAGCTGTCTCATTTCGATTATTTGCGTTTAAGGGATGAACACAGGAATACCAAATCCTAAAACAATAAGGTTCATTATTTTACTCCCATTGAAGCTAGAGAATGAAATTTTTTTTCTTGTACCATTTATTCCATACATGTTACGTTGAAAAAGTAAACCCATTAAATTTCGGTCCCTACCATCTAAGGGGTTAAAATGAGGTAACTACCCCTATAAAATAAATTTAAATTCCACTAACGTCCTACAAACTAGAGAGCTGAAATTCGGTGCACATTATTAGGTGATATATAAGAAGAAAACCCATTTGCATTTCGATTATTTGAGTATAAGGCTAACAACAGACGAGACACCGGTGTACGGGACACTGTCCGGTGTCCCAGCATCTCGCGGGGAGAGACACCGTAGAGCCACAGAAACTGGTAGCGCACTACTCAGTGTCTCATCTGTTGACACACATTTAATTGATAGTACATTTAGTGTCCCGTACACCGGTATCTCGTCTGTTGTTAGCAGGTGTGAAATTTGAAAACTATTCTTAAAAATTTATAATAATTCGTGCACTTGGTATAAAGCTAAATTGGGCACATTTAAAAAAATGCATATATATTATTTGCATCCAAGCAGTTAAATATTTGTTGTATATAATATATTTTGTATACATCTACAACCTTGAATTGTAATTTGAATGTTAGTTCGGGAGTTATAAGGAACAAACTAGCAAGTTGGATGAAACTGAATTTCCGTTTTTGGGAACTCGGATTTGAATCTACTTTTTTTATTGAGTGTAATGGTAATGATAAATATTTAGGGATAGTCCTTTCATTTATTTAATCACATCTGCAAGCAAAACCGCGGGTACCAGCTAGTTTTGATAAATCTGAATAACCATTAATGCATTAAAAAAATTTAAGTAATTCCAATAAAATAATGTCAACCAAATCTCCAATAAATATCTACACGGATATTATAGAAAGAAGCAACCCTAACAGCCAGGTAGTTTGCTTAGTATTGTGTTAAATTATTAGGGTGAGATCAAGTTGTTAGGTACTGATATTAACAAAGTAAAGACATAAATTTTATAATTGAAAGACTTCTCCGCTTTTGCAATGTTTGCTTGGGTTGGGTCAGGATTAAACCATGTTAGGTTAGGTTTGCTGTTGAACAAACTATATAACTACATGCT
Organism: Philaenus spumarius; assembly: GCA_018207615.1. NCBI lineage: Eukaryota > Metazoa > Arthropoda > Insecta > Hemiptera > Aphrophoridae > Philaenus > Philaenus spumarius. The sequence continues at coordinate 111,243 of JAGFPH010004448.1, read as the reverse complement.
TGAATGAAATTCTTCCTATGATTGTAAAAGATTCGGCTAAATTAAACTACATTAGGTTAGTTATTAACATAAACACCTGAAGGTATAAATTAAGTAAATGAAAACAAATTTACTCTTGTGAAATGTGTGCGACATTGATCACTTATTTACAATTTCGATTCAAATGTGCTGAAACTTGTTTGTGTCTGTACGAGAAAAATATGGCAGACGGTTTTGAATCCATTTTGAATGTATACTTCTTTAGACCCATAATGAAAAAATAATGAGAGTGAATTTTTATTATTCGCGTACACTTGGCGAACTCTATCTCGTTTTCGTGGCGTCGGATTTGTTGCTTATAATTTACTGAGGATGTAGTGTTCGCTTTTTCAAAAAAACTAATAAAACTCGGGAAATTAAAACAAATTAAAAAACAAAATATCTTAAAACTAAAAACAAAAAACTCCAAATAGGAGTTATCCATATTCAAAATAACTCGATATTGGTTTTATAAAAATAATAATCTTTTGCAACAAGGTTTGTCAGATCTGTAATTTTTTTATAAGGTTTACTAAGATTCTAAAAACATTTCTGGCAAAATTGAAGACAAGATATAGAAAACAAATAGGGATGGATTGCTTTGAGATAGGTCTGATAGACTCTTACATTACTACATTCTTTGAACAGTACTGTAAAAGACATTAAAAGTTTCACAATTTATCAACCAAATTAAAAGTAATTCGATCTCGCACCAAACCTCTGACGTTAGTTGAGCGAATTTCTAAAATTTAGTTTATGTGTTTTATTGTTTAAAAAAACTATTTGGGAAATTGGTCTACTCACGACGGCTCTAAATAGCTGCCTAAGCGTACAAAATATATTAGTAGAATTTGTTCCCACCTCAGCCTCCAACCTTTGTACCGCTCGCTTGTTCAACCTTAAGGACAAACTCGCTTCGCGAGGAAATAAATACGGGGTACTTTTACGGTATTTGACTATTTTGGGAGGACCAGACGGGCTTTAAAGTCATGTAAAACCAAAATGTGCACAATAATCTCCTAAATATATTTCTTCAGATAAAACCACAAAAAGTGTCATTCTAGTACGAAAAATCTAAAAAAATTTTTACTTCTTGTAAAATATAGTGCTTCCGTTTAGTGGATTTTTTTGGGTAACGAACTCGTCCAAGGCGTCTTATAAAACCAACGTGGGAACCAAATTTGGACCAAATCGGGCATAGCGTAAACTGCGGCCGTTTGTGTGCGAACACATACAAGGTATCAAAAAAAACCTGGGTACGGCTTAATATCTCAAAATGTATGAGTCTTATGAGATAGACATAAAATCAGTTATTCACAACCATAAAAGAACCACTTTTTGGTGAGTTTTCAATTTTTGTCCGCCATCTTGGAATGAACTTCATTTTTTAAAATGGGAAGGTGGTCATGTGATACATCATTTCAATCTAGAATTTCAAGAGAAAACCAACTGTGAAATTTGCACATCCATATCTTTAACCGATTAAAAATGGCGGCCAAAAACAACGAAATCGTGTTTTCCGATTTTGCCCCACATTGCAGTACTATTTTTTATATTTTTGTTTATATTAATTATTATTCTTTTTTATTCAGAATTAAATAAGCTTCCAAACAATATGCCACACAACGATATTTAGGAGTATTTAAAAAATTTTAGTTACAGCCATTTTGATTTTTTCTAAATTGATTTCGAGTGGTTGAATTAAATACAGTTGTGTAGCATATCGTTTGAAAGCTCATGTAATTCTGAATCCAAAAAGAAAAATAATTGATATTTTAATTTAAAAAATAGTACAGCAAAATGGGACAAAATCGGAAAACACGATTTCGATGTTTTTGGCTGCCATTTTAATCGGTTAAAGATATAGATGTGAAATTCCACCGTTGGTTTTCTCTTGAAATTCTACATCGAAATGATATATCACATGACCACCTTCCAATTAAAAAAAATTTAGTTCATTCCAAGATGGCAGACAAAAATTTCAAACTCGCCAAAAAGTAGTTCTTTTAAGGTTGTGAATAACTGCTTTTATTTCAATCTCATAAGACTCGTACATTTTGAGATATTAAGCCGTACCCAGACTTTTTTGACACCTTCTAAATAGGCTACATATTTAAATAAAGTTTTTAATGACACCAGAAAACTTATTCTGGGGACGATGATCGGTGCTCATTTACTTAGGTCTCATCATAAGAGTTACTGCAATAGCTCATTTATCCCATGGAAATTCACTAATAATAGTTACAAGCTCAATGTCTATTAGTTAGGTTAACCTACTTTAAGCCATATATATGTTATCCGACTGCCTACACAAACTACGCAAATGAAAGTTGGTTATTTACTGTACTAGGATTATGTTTGATTAAAAGTCAGATTATGTTTCGTTACAAATAAACTGCAGACACAAAATACGTAATTGAAGTGCATCTTTTGGTTGTATTATTAGATGTTGATAGTAACAAACTTCAGATATACATTTAGTATTTAGTAAATCAAAGGTTTCTTCTATTCGGAAATGTTTGGTTATGTTGGCCTGGCAACAATGATTATCTTAGAGTCCTATTAAAACTTCCCCTCTCGCTTCCATTTAATTAACTTTGAGATTATCAGAAAAAGTGTAATTTATCGTCGGTTATCTGCTTGCCTGTAAAATAACTGTTGTTTCACATTGAATTTGATTTTCCTATTGAGCTATGCTTTTCAAACGGACAAAGATTTACAAATTACATCCTTTTAAACTATTTTTGAGAGTTTCAATATTTTCTCCACCAATTTGAGCCAAAACCATTTTCACTGATACACAGAGTGTCAATTATTAAGTCTAGAGCCGAAATAATAACAATGGGAAAATACGAAAAATGCTATTTTAAGACCTACTGACCTGGTACTTTCCTTACACATTTAACAACCTGTTGGGATCAGAATTGACCCAAATTTATTTAAAAAAATAAATAATCTCATCATGCAGCTGAACCACCGAATTGAGTTGGGCGAATTTCCTAAAATAAGTTAATATGTTTTAGATTTTCAACTAACTATTTGGGAAATTTGTCTACTCACGATGGAGCTGAATAGCTGCCTCCTGAATGTACAAAATATGTTAGTAGAATTGTTTATCGATATTACGACCTAGTATTAATGACTGCTTCGCTAAACTCGTAGCGATCAAGTTCACTTTATATGGAATTTTACGTTTTGACAAATTTGATGGGTTGTAAAGTCGTGTAAAAAACAAAATGCGCAGAATAATCTCCTATACTTTTCAAATAAAACTCCAAAAAGTTTCATTCTAGTACGAAAAATCTAAAAAAAATACTTTCGCTCAAAAAACGTGCTTCCGGTAGTTGGACTTTTTCTAGATAGCGAACTCGACCGAACGACTTAGAAAACCAAAGTGTGTACCAAAATTGACCAAATCGGACGTAAAATGCGACCATTAGAGTGCGAACAATATATACATACATATTCTATACAATTTTCAATCACACTCCAAAACGTGTTCGGGGGACTATGATCGGTGCTCATTGACAACTCCCGACCTTAGGTCTCACCATAAGACTCACTGCATAGCTCATTTTTCTTATGGAAAATTGCTAAAAATACAAAAATTACTATTTTAACCCTTGACTGACCTGGTATTTTTTCTTACACATCTATATAATTGACCCCCATTTTATTTCTTGAAACAAAAATGTACACAGCCTATAAATCAAAGTGTACTCTTATTGGATGATGTTATATTTAGTTTTAAACAAATTTGAAGCAGGTAAAACAATATTAACAATAATGACATAAATTATAAAGAAAACACTAAAAAACACACTTTTGGAAAATGTCTTCGTAAAAATGTTTGTTTCCTTTCTGTTGAAATTCCTTTTATTACTCCCTAAATAAACTTTATGGTTGATACTCTATGTTTATGATACTTTTGATAACTATTTACAGTCACTTTCGCTAAAAAATCATAAACACAAAAGGCGACACAAATAACCTAGTGGGGTCAAAAATAACCTGAATTCGATATAGCACAAAAACAGGCACTGATATAAACTTAATTACACTGTCTCAAAGTAAGGCCTAGGGCACGGGAAGTCGGGCAGTCTGATGACGAAAGAGATGAGAACTGATACCTCGAGAGGTCAAATTTGTCGGTAAAAATGTTTAAGGTGGATGTCAAATTGTACAAAATTTTAAACGCTTTCTTTTTCCGAGAATAAACGGAAATCAGATTTCAAAATTTTAATTCAGTCAAAATGAATGGTCGCTAAAATATGGCCAAAGAAGGCCAACCTAAAGAGGTTGAAACTAACCCAGAACAAGATAAAGAAGACGCCTTGGGTCGAGCTAGGACTCTTGATCAGCCAATTCCTGTACTTATAATATCTGAACAACTGAGGTAACTTGCTGACGAACACACCCATTTTATGAACAGATCTATTTTACTTTGAAATATTTTTGAACGATAGATGTCGGTTCACATAAGTTTTATCAATTTTTAATTGCCAATTTTTCGCAATCTTAGTAGTAGGCTAGTCTAAGTTAATTTGAACCAAGTAGGCCTAGCCTACACAAGTCTTTTTAGGTGACCGAATTATCAAGATCCCAAAATTATTAGGTTTCAAAGATAAGAACACAATCTAAATCTAACATAGTAACCATTTTGTCATAGTTAGGTCAACCCACATAATATAGGCTAACAAACATTTTAAAGTTACATGTTTGTGTCATTGTCCAAATCTACATCTATATAATAATAAATGGTATCAGTTAACTGACACAAACTTTCTCCCAACTTACTGTAGTCAAAATAATATTTTTTTTAATCATTTATTTACTACTTTTTAGAACAAAAAAAAAAAAATAATATTCTACCTACGTCAATCGTATAAAAAAATTATTGTCCCAGGCGGGATTCGATCGCGCGACCTTTGAATTACTGGCCGTGCTCGCTACAGTTGTGCTACCTCGTGCGGCCGTCGCCGCGATGCTAGATTGACAACATAAACTTGTTTATTTTTTAACATTTCCCCATAATTATAAAACGCCGAAGTTTTGATAAAAGCGGGTGGTGTCATTTTGTTTGGCATCTTAAGCACTATAAATACTGAAATTTTGATCAAAATCGTTAGAGCCGTTTTTGAGAAATTTGAATTTTTGTAGTTTTTTATGGGTTTTTAGGGGTAAATTACCCTTAAAAATTAAAAATTCAAAAAAATTAAAAAAACGCCTGGAGATATTATGATTTAGTACCTACATACCAAATTTCATGAAAATCGGACCAATAGTGTCCTCTCTGGTCGTGTATACATACTGACACACTGACAGACAGACACCACGTTAAAAACACTTTTTTGGGTTCAGGGAGGACCAAAACAAAAAATTCCACTAAAAATATTTTTGGGTTCAGGGAGCACCAACACAGATAATTGCACTAAACAACTTTTTGGGGTTCTGGGAGCACCAAAACAGATAATTCAACTGAAAATTCAAATTCGAACATTTTTACGAAAACAATACTTTCTCCATATACTACGTATAGGGTGGAGAAAGTAAAAATGAATTGCTGTTCCTTTGTAAGCGCATCACTTGAGAATGGCTGGACCAATTTGGCTATTTTTTGTTTTAAAATATTCGTAATAGTCCGAACTAGGGTTTATATAAAGAAAAATTTTTAAAGTTTCCCGAAAAAGTTTCAAATTTGGAAAAACCTAAACAGCCTCTTTTTGTATGGACTCAAAACCTTAGAGCACAAAAACAGCTGTTCGTATAAAAAGGTTAGCAACACGTCATGTTTGTTTATATTCATTACCATAGCAACTTTACTCAGCATTTATAACCAGTGTATTATTCTTCAAACCCAACAGCTTTTTTAGGTTAGACTGACCACCAACTTAAAACAAACAAAAATCAACTAAAAATGCTTACTTTATTAAATTCAATTTAAACATTTTTTGTTACATAATATATATAAAACAGCTGTGTTGGATCAAAAACTGAACATGATTTTAGGTTAGGCCTACAATGAACCAAAACACATTTATTTACAACCAATTTAGAATCAGGGTTTTTACAATTCTTCACAACTAGGCCTATCACTTCTTTAGATTAGGTAAAAGCAAACAAAAGGTTTACTGTATTATCTATATAGGTTTACGAACTATAAATCTAAATTTGTGTAGTATATTCTTAAGTGGCATAAAAACCATTTTGCAATTTAAAATCACTTAAGTCAATGTATAACTTTACTACCCTTTAAATTAAATCAAGCAATAGCGAAGCATTGCTGGATCCACTACTATTGAAATAAAATAAAACGATCAGTTAGTAGCCTTTAAATTAAATAACAACTTTTAAAAATACGTAATTTCAACAAAAATAGGGAATCAACAATATGACTGCATACGTAAACATTTGCAAAACATGAATATTTTATGAATATGCCTAGAGCTGAAGTTTCAACTCTCAAACATTATTAATTAAATCAATATCACCTAATAATTCATGTAGGCCTAATAGAATGTTTTTTTCCAGAAGTTTTACTTTTTCGATTACTTTCATAAAGATAAACCCAGGATCGACCTATAGTAGAATAATAGCAGGCCTATTTATTAAGGAGTAAAAAATATTGAAAACAATAATTAAATATTATAAAAACAAGCATAACTTGACAAAATTAAAATTTATTGTAAACCTACAGCATTAATTTGATACTTGTAGAATACAAAGGCCTATAAATACGTTCATTGTACTGCGACATACGGTAAAGCATACATCACTTTACGGAAGTAGTTCAGAACGAGATAAGCCCAAAGTTAACAACATTATTAACTTTCCCAGTGGTTAACAGTTAACATTAACTGAGGTTTTCCCAGGTGGGCATTCAAGCTGAAACTTACCTTACCTACCTGGCCTATATTTAACATTTGGACTGTTCCGTGAATTTTCCGACACGCTAATGCTATCTGTACGTATTTTGTCGTACTACGTACTACTTGCAATGAAGTGAAAGAGAACAGTAAAGTTAGTTTGCTGTCTAAAGTAAAACCAAAGAACACTGTAGTAATATAATACTGTAGTAAAAAATGTATAGTATAGGCTATAAGTACTGTATTTACAGATAATAAATTGAATTATTTGTTATTGTTTAGTGTTTAGTTGCAAGTTTAAAAAATAACTTCTTTAGATTTCCTTTAAAGAAAATCTGTTAAGTTATAGCTTTGATTATGGATAATCAAAGGATCACTCGTTTGCTCGATTGGTGTCTATCATTCTGTGGTTGCAATGAATACAGAATACTTTATAAAGTATTCTGTATTCATTGGTGGTTGTCAGTGGAGTAGCAAGCGGGTGGCAGGGATGGCCCCCACCAGGGGCGCCACCACGACGGTTCGCTCAATCACCTGATTTTGATATTAAGAACATTGAAAAAAAATTACTCAAAAACATAGATGGAGATAAAATAACAATTAAGATATATGTGACTAAAGTAGCTACAACTAGGCTACAAGTTGAAAGTAAAAAGATTCCTACCATTTCTACAAGATCTTCAGTGGGACAAGATCGTTTGACGAATCTTGCGATACTCTCGATTGAACATGAAGAAGTAAGACAATTTGACTTAGATGTGCTAATAAATGATTCCAGTTAAAGCCAGAAAATTAACATTTAAGTAGGCTAAATATTTGTCTTATGTTGTCTTACGTTGTTCATATTTCTTGGCAAGATGTGAAAGTTTTTTCCTGTTAACTACAAGTTTATTAAGTTTCTGCGGCTGCTCTGCAATGTAGGCCTATAACATTTTTCATTGAATGTGTTTTTCTAAGTAAATAATGAAGTTGAGCTAACTTTGATTAAAAAATCGTTATTTTTATGTATGATTGTATAAATGTAATTTTTCAAACGGAACTAATAATTTTTTTAATAACTTTGCCTAATCAATAGTTTTTTTGAGAGTGTAAACCAAAAACATTCTTACAGTATACATTTCTAAAAATTCTATTTACACATTCTAAACAAATAGAATAGAGTACTCCCCTTACACATTCTAAGGGGGGGAGTAGTGTTAAAACCCTCTGAGGATGATGACCATGTCATCGAAATCTACATACGGGTAACGTATTAAACATAACTTACAATTTAGTTGTTTAGTTATTGTTTTTGTTCCTTGTTTTGTGGTTCGGGGTTTTTATTTAAATCAGTGTTACATATTCTATTTAAATGTATGCAATTAAATTTCATTGTTGTTAAGTCGTATTGATTAAAACTGTAAATGAGCTTATTTTGTGGAAATAAATCTGATTTGATTTGAGTACATATTTCTTTTTTAATAAACAAAATCTGCAAACGATTCTCAAATAAAAATATACGTGCAAAGAACCTGACTTAAGAATTTCACACTTATACTTGTAAAAGTTTTTAACAATAAAAATATTTTCCAGTTAATCCATTTGATAATACAAATCCGTTTGACTACATTTACATTTTTTTAAGATACTGAAAAAGGGCAGCCAGTTATCAAACAGGGGGCGCAACTTTCAAGTCTGGTCAGGGGCGCCAGTCACCTTAGCTACGCCACTGGTCACAGTTATTAAATTTAACCTTTGATTATGGACCTACTCAAAGATTTAAAGTACGATGCAACCTAGCCCGTATATAGGCTGTTCCAAAACTTAAGGGGATGGTTCCATGGGTTTTGGGTCAAAGTAACTAAAAACGTTCGTATGAACATAGTCCTAAAATATTTAGATTTATTTGTATACAACATTTTGTGTCGACATTGCCCAAGCCCTCCCAATTCTTTTCAAATAAGTAAAAAATTCAGAATTTATTTATTTCTATTTCAGGTTTTCCAAGCCGACTTGTTTTTCGCATTTAATATATTTATAAAAAAAACTTCAACATTTTCTTGTTTAGTAAATACATATTTATTTGTTTTTTAAATATATATATAGCACCTTATAAATAAAATTGGGTCCCAAAAAAAGTCCTGGAGCAGACCCTATATATAATATTATGTGGAGCTGAAATTTGTATGCTACATAGTATAAAGACCTAATTTGAGAAACTAACATATTTTTGTTACACGATTCAAAAACATGGCTATTACACTTGTTAACGTCGAATGAATGTTCAATGAACAAATTACACCCTGAAAAGTTCGTTGAGTAGGTAAAATTTTATAAAAGTTGTCACCATTGAGGTTTTGATTATTTTACAGAAAAAATAATAACTCCTTAAAAATTATTCCTTCCTAATGACTGAAAAAGAAACACTTTACTATGATTTTTTTTTTAAACTGATTGCTTTGCTGCTAGAGTTGGCCCGAAAAGCCCTTTATTGGCCCAGATCTTTTCTGTGGGAGGCCCAAGAGCCACCTAAGAAATGTTGTTGAAACCTGGACGGAGAAAAGTTGATCCGTGCACTGGAACGATGCTCCAGGGCTTAGCTCAAAATCTTCTATTGATAGGCAGAGACAATCTTAGGAGGATTGTAGGAATCTTTACTGGTCACTGCCCCGCCAAGTACCCCTCAAAAAAATGGTTTTGAAAGACTCCTGTTGATTCTGCTTTCTTAGGATTGAATCAGCTCAACAACTGTTCAAAATAGGAGGCCTTGGACTCCTCTATCCCAGATGCGTAAAATAGTTTTAGGTGTAACAGATTAACGACAACAGCACTGTATCAATTTGTAAATAATATTTACAAGGTTTTTGAAGAAAGAGAAAATGGTCTAGGTTTTTCTTGTAATTTAACTAAAGTGATTGTTACAGTACATCACTCTCTTTTATCATATAAATTGGGAAAATGTGGGGTGAGAGGCTTGCGTTATAAATTGGTTTAAGTCATTTTTGGAAAATCGATCTCAAACCGTAGAACTAAGAAAACGCAACTTCAAATCCAACTATGTATCCAATTTCAGAACAAATTCTCTAGGAATTAAATATGGTGTACCTCAAGGATCAGAACTATGAGCCATTTTATTTGTAGTAGGGTATATATATAATATATAAATTTTATTTCAGAACATATTCAAACTGGTAATTTGGTTCAAGCACAGCTCTTAAAGAGTTAAATAATTGTTTTTTTAATATACAGAGGTGCGTAAAAGTCCGGAGGCACCTCTGTAAACGTTTAGTGAGTGGGTAGAGAAAAGCCAAATTAATAAAACGTTTATAAGACATAAAATTGTACTTTTTATGTAAGGGGCAACTTTGCCCTCATAATAAAAACAAATTTTTTGAGATTCTCAAATTTGTTTAATATAGACCCCTATCGTGTGACCTCTCATTTAAAAAGTATTGATAAAAAACATGACCACCATTTTCAATAGGGTTAAGATAGAGACTTCTAGTTTAGTTTGTTGGTTTTCTTCAATACCTTTAAAATGAGGAGTCACACGATAGGAGTGTAAATTTAAAAAAAAATTTTACCAACCCACAAAATTTCCAATTTTGGATATGGTGACAAAGTTGCCCCATACATAAAAAACTTTATTTTTATGCCTTATAAACATTTTATAAATTTTTCTATTCTCTACCCACTCAGTAAAGAGTTACAGGGGTGTCTCCGGACTTTTCAGCACCCTTATATAATAAACTGACTCTAAATATTGAAAAGTCCCATTGTGTAAGCAAGCGATTGGCATATTGGCATAAGAAATCTCCAAATTGAAAAAGTTTCAAAGTAATGTCTCATATGTTAAAGTATAAAACCTATTACAAAAATTGGTTATATAAAGGAGGCTTTTCATTCATGACAAACCATTAAAAAAACAACTAAACATTCTCTACCATAATATTAACAAAATTCCTCTTCATTTTCCGAAGCTTATTATAATGGTTCAACCCCCTAGAAATGCATTCATGGATATACATACATATGCAAATTAGTTGGGGATGGGCTTTAATGACGAACCCTTGGGGAGCAACGCTCATCTCTTGCCTTAATGGATTATAAGATGTGATGTTAATGGCAGTGGAATGGCTGCCACTAAGGTAATGAAAAGGTAAATATGCTACTCGTAAATTATGTTGATCTAAACACTAAATAATTAAATAGACGGCATGCTGGTGTTTTTGTTCGTAAAACTCAGTAATGTACTGAATTAATGTGGGTTACTTAAACTTTATACACTTTTTATGTTTATTAGGTTAAAGAAAATCCGTAAACAATCATCATAAAAATTAAAACATTCTACCTTCAGCTATAAAATAATAAGGAAGTTATGAAATCAAGGCCACATTTTTAATTTGTTGCCTTAAATCACCCTCCATAAGTTTAGATTAAGTTAAATTACAACTAAATTTGCAAGATTTCTCAGCATAGTTACTGAGAATTCTAGCACTTACTGGCTAAGTTACAGTGGCATAAGTTCTTCCACTAACTCAACTCTCCTAGGCTTCAATTGATAGCTCACATGTTTAAGTTCGGCACGACTTTTAACCAACTTTTCAGCATTATTACGGAAATCTAAAATAAATGTCTTGAAGCTACTTTCAGAATCCAATTGAAAAATTTAAATCGGCCTTAACAAATCATTTATATATTATATTTATATTTTTCAAGATAACATTCCAAATAGTTTAAACAGTTATTGTGCAAAGTAAATATATCCGACAAGGCCCACCTTGTGCATGGTTAATCTACTTGCATTAAATGTCATTTTACACCATTTCAAAGCTTTAACTTTTAAAATGTCAAAATTAAAATTCTCCCCAAAAAAATCAATGGTTTTTGCTATTTTTCTTGACAAAAATGAACTGACCAATACCATTGAAGAAACAACACTAGTGTTCTTTCTTCAATGCAAGACTTACAAAGTCTCATTTTAAAGGTTTTTAATTTACTACAACTTTTCCATTGAAAGTATAGAGTTTCATCCAATAACTTACAAAATATTTTTCTTTTCAAATGGAATGGATTTGTTGTGCATAATGAATATTTATTTTTCGTTCTATTCATCTTGTATCTTGTAATATTTTAAGCAGGAAACTGAATTGATTAACGACCCATAATCAACCAACTGCTAATGTGAAATTGTAGCCCGAAATCCAATCAGGTTCTTGTTCTGTTAAATAAAAATAAGTAAAACAAAATAAAATCCCTAAGGTGTCCAACTCAAATTGTGAAACATTTAATTAAATGTGGTTTTAAAAAAGTCCTGTATTTGACGGTACTATTTAATTCCAGTTATTTTAACAAACAAATTATGAAATTATTTTCCCAGATTCTGCTACATATATTTCTTATTTTTAGTTGCATTTCACTTCAGTAATGTTTCAGCAGAACAGAACTGATGGAAAGTGAATATTGAAACATAACGCCATTCCAACGATTTTTATACACATCCTTCAAATGAAACACCATAAACCTTCCATCTGAAGCTACTATTGTTGTTTCTGTTGAGTCTAATGAGCCATCGGAACATGTCATTATTTTGTATTTACATCATTATTTCGTATCACAATTAATCACGTAGGAATTTTTTTTAAAACCCTATAACCCAGATTAGATGTTTTCTTGCTTCCTTGCTCCTTTCTGCCTTCAGGTTAACATTTCCAATTTTTAATAATTTTAATTGTTATTTACCCAAGTAAGCCTCATTCAGAGATAATTTTATTCTTATGTCATTTTAGAACACCCCACATATAGTTACGTGTTTTGTTCTTCGTGCAGATAATACTGACATCCTCATGAAGTTCATTTACTAGCCCTTCACCTCCACGACTGCCTTGAACCAAATGTAGTAAATTAAAACTTCAAATAGCTCACTACAGTAAAGGTTTTCAAAATGGTGATTCTAGAAATAAGGCATTAGAAAACAAACTGAGTCAAATTAAACTAAAACACTGAAACTTAAGTAAACCAGATAAACATTTAAAATCATTTAAAGAAATGTTTAGTGATGACCAGATTAATCATCAGAACAGATTCAGCTGACACACCTGTGTTCAGTTCTAAACAATATAGCGGCAGCTGCCCCTGATCACACTGTCTTTTCTACTCCTACAAAAATTTAAATAAAACAAATGCATTATGTGTTTTATATATATTTTTTACATTTTATTGTTTTTATATGGTAACAATTATTGTCTGTAGTTGCTTGTTCTTGTATAATCTATTTATATAAATTAATGGATGCATATTCTTGAAAATATTTGAAACCCACTGAAAAATCCGGAAAGATTGAATATCATTAGTTTCACAATACATATTTCAGATTCAGAAATATTGTTACTTACTGTGTTGTTGTCTAAATATTGTAATGATTTAATAACTATGAACTAATCTACTTATAAAAGTATCCTTTCATCCCTGAAAGGATAATTTGCAATAAATACTTAAAGAAAATAAATTGAAGAGAATAAATACTTACAGAAAAAATACAGTCAACATAGATGCTTTCAACAAATTATATCATTTTATATTCAACTTTAATTGTGATGAAAAATATAGTTGTTTTAGCGAAGTCTAACAGAAATCTGTTTATCTTTAAATTATCCAGTAAAAGAAATCAAGGCAAGAAGTCCTTCTAACTCTACTTTGGTTTGTTGGTTCAAAATCTTCAGGACATTTAATCTTTCCTAAATGTATCAACGAATGAATAAGTACACATAAATAAATAATTTTAAAGACTACTAATATTACAAAAGAAGTCAACTTTATTTATATTTTTTCTATGTGCACGGTTCTATGTTCGGATTAATCTCAAAACACACTACGATATTTTTTTAACAAATCTTTCTCTGGTAGATAATTTAGACTTCCTGATATAAATATGTGCTTACTATATTTTTAATTTTCGTATTTTAACAAACTTTATTAAAATTCTTTTACGGGTGCTTATGTACATATTTTCTAGCATATGCAACAATCACATAATACATTCAGAATTGACTGGGTCTATAAGTTTAACAAAATTACAACATACTAGACCAAGGTTTTTATAAAATCTCAGTTGTTAGATTTAATTTTTAATCTAAAAGTCTATATAAATTCAGTACTCATACCATAATGCAAATATTATAGCAAAATATATGCTGAGATGACATTAATTTGATTTTGTTTTAATGTAAAATTTGAAGTAAGATAATTCAATTGCAGATCCTTTAATATGTAGGCTGATTTGGTTAAGGAATATGATGATACCTGAATTCTTAATGAAATTCGCATATTTTAGTTACTTTGTCAAATATACATTTCACAAAGGACATTTTACAAATCATTCAACCAACTTACATAACTGTTCACAATTGTAAAACAAAACAATAACAATTGTAGTCAATTACTGGTAAAGGTAGTTTTATTAAGTTTGGTATTAGAAATGCACACAATGTATGGAGTGTGTAATATATTTAGAATTCCTCTTCTCCAAGCCGTATCATACGCCTTTTCAAGATAAATAAACGGTACCAGAAACTGGCACATACTTTCTCACAAACATATGCAAATTATTAAACAGATTCACTGTGATTCATAATTGTATTAAAGTAGAAGGGGGGACACTAAAGTAGGAGAGTAACTAATAAATATTATTATTAAAACTATTCAATCGATATCGAACAAATTTGCACCAAACATGTAAATTAGGCCTGTATAAATCCAAAAACCACCAAAAATCAGTTATTATTATTATTACCTAAACGAGAATTTTTGGAAAGATGCGGTTTTTTGCATGTGGTAGGGTAAATTAAGGGCTACAAATAAGCCAAATTTTATCAAAATTGATAGAGCTGTTTTTTGAGAAATTTAGATTTTTCTTGTTTTTTGGCATTTTTGGAGGGGTAAAACCCCTTAGAAATTAAAAATTTGAAAAAATGAAAAATGCCTTGAGATATTCCAGACCTACACCTACATACCAAATTTCATCAAAATCGGAACTTTGGTATGGTCTCCAGCTCTGTACACATTATAACAGACACACGGACAGACATCACCAAAAACCCACTTTTTTGGGTTCAGGGAGCACCAACACAGATAATTCCACTAAACAATTTTTGGGGGTTCAGGGAGAACCAAAACAGATAATTCCACTAAAAATTCAAATTTGAAAATTTGGAGGAAAACAATACTTTCTCCATATATACTACATATAGGGGGGGAGAAAGTAAGAAACACTGCAACAAGGTGTCTGACGAAGAAGAAAGGCATTCTGAATGGCCGACTCTAACAAAACCAGCTGATCAATGGATTATCTTCCCTGTCGGAAACCACACTGTTCTTTACAGATCATTTGGTTACTTTCAAGGTACCATACAAGCCGCCGATTGACCATCTTCTCCACCAGTTTACATAGAACGCTGGTGAGAGAGATAGGACGATAACTATTTGAATCAATTTTGTCTTTCCCTGGTTTTAATAGAGGAATTTACTATGACCTCCAACCAATAATCAGGAAAGATATGCTCATCCCATATACTATTGTACATTTGGAGAAGAGCTGCCCTACCCGACTCTGGAAGGTGTTTAATCATAGAATATACGATATTATCGGGTCCGGGAGCTGAATCCGTAGCCGACAATAAGGCAGATTCCAATTCATCCATTGTAAATGGGTTATTTAATGGAGAATCCTGTGATATAACGATAGTGAATGGCATGGTCTCTTGAGCAGTTTTATATGTACGAAAAGCATCACAATACACAGCAGTTGAAGAGAACCTAGAAAAGGATGAGCCAAAAGTGCTTACAGTTTGATGACTGTCTGTAGTCAATATTCCATCCTGCTGTATAAGTCCAACTATAGGAACAGAGGAAACATGGCCACACACAGAATGTAACTTCTTCCAAACTGTTGATGTGAGAGTTGTTCTAGTTATTGTACCGATATAATGGGTCCAAGAATCTTTCCTGCTCTGCCTGAAAATACTCTGCGAGCTTTGGCACGCAAGATTTTATAATTTTCTAGATTTTCTCCCATTGGTATTCGATTAAAGGTCTTTAATACTTTTCTTCGTAAGTGCAGAGCTTCTTTACATAATTTGTCGTTCCACCAAGGAACTGGTGGACGTTTTGGTCGTTTTGAAGACTTTGGTACATTATTTTCTGCTGCTGAAATAATGGAATCTGTAAACATATCAACTGTTTCATTTATAGAACTATGTTGATTATTTTCTGGTAATGCAAATTGATTTGTAAAATCGTTCCATAAGGCTTTATTTATTATCCATCGAGGTGTTCGGTTATTCAGAAAAGAGGAGTCATTAAAGGAAATTTTTATAGGAGCGTGGTCGCTGCCATACAAATCTGACATCACAGCTGGCGAAGGACTACAGAATGACAAGTCTACAAGTCCAACCTCCTTTCGAAGGTGCTAAATGTGCTAGTTTTACTTAACAATCCGTCATTAAGTAAAAACAAATCTAAACCGGATCGTATCCTCTCAACGCGGATACCCATTGGGCTGCAGGTTGAGGATCCCCACGAATAATGATGTGTGTTGAAATAGCCAAGCAACAGAATTGGAGCAGGTAATTGGTATATTAAATCCATCAAGTCGTTTGTTTGGACGGTATAGCTTGGTGGCAGGTAAAGGCTGCATATCGTTAGTTTTATGGAAACAGCGACTGGAATTAATTGCTACTGCTTGTAATGGTGTAGCCAGATTTATGGGAACACCATCCACAGAGTTGTGAGCAAATCTAGCTCTCTCTTCTGTAACAAAATCTGATCTGAAGACGGAATACCGTTTTAAATAAAGAATGGGTATTATGAAGATGTATCTCCTGGAGACAAAAGAATAGAGGAGACGTGTCTCGCACAAGAACTTTCAGATCCCCCATGTGACTCCTAACACCATTTAAATTCCACTGAACCACATTCATATTTGGGATCGTGGAAATAGATAATTAATAAATAAATTAATATTTTGACAGTACATATTATAAAATTTATTGAAATAAATATAATATATACTCAAATTTAAATAAATAAATATTGGAAGGGACATGGTCCCTTTGTAACCTTTTCATTTTCCTGTCCTGTAACGACAGGATGGTTGTTTGTCCACTTCCATAGTTTCCTCACATGTCGGAAGATGTTGAGGGTAGAGAATGGTTTTTAGGAGGATTTGTAGAGGACCCTCCTTTTTATTTTATTTTTACTACTTTTGACATTTTTAGTTTTTATAGCAACAGGTTTCTTTCCTGGAACGGGTCCAGAACTTCTTCCTATTACTACAGAAGGACAAGTATAAGATGTTTTAGAAATTATTTTACCCAAGTTATTGGGGTAATTTTCTTTTTGAAGATAGTTTTTTCCTGAGTTCTAGTTCTCAGATCAAGAACAGAGATAGATGGTTCTATTTCTACTTCCGAGACTGAGAAACTAGAGGATGGAAGAACGGAATTTGAAGGAACTAAATCAGAAGCGGGAGCGCAAGGAGACACTTTAGAAAATAGGGCAACTAGCTAAGCAACCTGGTCATCAAGATTTTGACTATTTTAGCCAATTCTCCACAATTAGTGCATGGAGTGTTGCTCTTGTTTGAATACACTGCAGCAAATGATTTGCCTTCTAGAGCAGGCCTAATGACTTTTTATAATTTTTTGCTGGGTTAAAAGGTATTTTTTCCTTAGCCATAATAATACGGACTGCTTTTTCTTCTTTAAACTTCTCACAGGATGATCGTGCAGGATGATTGCCGCCACAGTTGGGAAACTTGGTGTCATCATTGCAGCCCTCACTATTATGACCTTTTATACCGCATTGGCCGCATATTTCTTACTTTGTGCAAGTAGAACTCACATGTCCAAACCCTAGACACTTAAAACAACGTTGAGGGTTTGGGACGTAAGGTCCAACAGAAAGACGGTAGAAACCTGCATAGATAAACGCTGGCAATATATGTAAGCCAAAGGTTAGAATTGAAGAAGCAGTGGCTTTTTTCTCTCCATTTTCGTTGCCCATTATGCCAGTGACTTCAAGAACTGACTGGCTAGCTAATTTGCTTTTTATTTCCTCCAAACTAATGGGATCAAGTCTCTACAGGTAATGACACCTTATGAATAATTCAAGGATCTGTGAGGTTATACAGATACCTTGACTTTGTCATAGAAACTTTGTTTCTCGCTGTTAGTTTCCACTAACATTGTGCCATTCTGTAATTTCCTAATGGAAAGTCAAATGGTTGTTGAGCAGCCCTCTCCTTTGTCTTTTTAAACAGTTCTTTGTTTACAGACTCTTCAGACGAATCTGAATGATGTATCTTTGTGCTAAATTGTGAGTTGACGTTTTTTGGTTCTATGGATTTTATTTGTCCAGCGCATCGTGTTAGGCGGTATCGGGCGAACTCGGCAAGGGTGTGCCCATCAGTTCACATTGAGATCATTTCCGAGCCCCAGTTCCGTGAGGATCCCGAGCACTCTTTTGTCAGTGTGGAACCCGATACTTCTGTGAGGAAGAATCAGACTTTATTCAACACCGCGAATACTTCCTGACCAAGAACCGAAGTTGCTGGTCCCAGAACAGAAACCATTGAGCAACAGAGACATGCATAAGTCTCGGCATAGCTAGATCACATCAGCTTTACCAAACCAGAGGTTGTCAAAACTCTGGCAGGTTCAGCACTCCCAACGCGCAATGGCTCTGCACAGTCAAAATCCTAAAATAAGGTGAGAATAGTGTAGTATACACAAGTGGGTATAAATAAATAACTACATGGCAATCCCGGAATGCAACAAAACCTGTCTTAACTATAAAACCATGTGTTTCCGGCTACCCGGTTGCTCCTTGCTTACCGTTACAATTCTTCCAATGTCCGACTTGAGCCATGCTTGGATAATACTAAATAGTGTGTTTTATTATGCTATCCTAGTTCATTCATCACATCATATATCTCATAATACTTATGAGTTAAACATTTTACCTTGTGTACAGACCACAAACCGTTGATTAGCATTTTTGGTTGTAAGTAAGGTCTTCCTGCCTTTGCAGCTAGTAGATTACAAAGATATGCCTTATTTCTTTCAGGTATGACTTTAATATTTGTTATGTAAAGTCACACTGTCATGGGAATGCTGATGGGTTATCTCAATTACCTTTGTTGGACAATTTGACAAACACTAATAACGATAGTGACAATGATTTCAATTTTGTTAGCACCTATTTACATTGTTTATTGGAAAATTATTTACCTTTAAATTTTCATGATGTAAGGGTTGAAACTCAAAAAGATCCACTTTTGCGTAAAATATTTGGTTATGTTTCGTATGGATGGCCACCTTCAAACATTTATGATAAAAATTCAGAGTTAGGTTCGTTTTTCCAAAGGAAGGGTGAACTAACTGTTGAACATAATATCCTAATGTGGGGATATAGAGTTGTAGTTCCAGTTAAATTCAAGAAGAAATTATTGAATGAACTACATTCTTCTCATGTAGGCATAGTCAAAATGAAAATGTTTCCTAGATCTTATATATGGTGGCCATTCATTGATTCGGATATAGAACAGTTGGCCAACAGTTGCACATCCTGCCTACCGAAGCGGCACAATCCTAATAATATCCTAATATTGCATGTTTGGAACAAACCTTGGTCAAGAATACATGTAGATTTTTTAGGGCCTTTAAATCTAAATTGTAATTGATGCTTACACTAAATGGCCAGAAGTGTTAGAGGTAAGCTCAACTTCAGCTACACAAACGATAAATCATTGACGCCAAATGTTTGCCAGATTTGGATTACCTGAATTAATTGTTAGCGATAATGGACCGCCTTTTAGGTTATTTGAATTTAAGAACTTTATAGACATGAATGGAGTTAAACACTCATTATCACCACCTTATCATCCTCAGACAGAACTCAGAAATAGTCAGGCAGAGAACTTAATTAAAACTGTTAAGAGCAAACTTAAATGTGCTTTAAATGACAAGGTTGTGTTGGATTTAGCTTTAAGTAGCTTTCTGTTTGATTATTGAAATACTGTCCATTGTACTACAAACACCTGCTAAAATGATGGTTAATAGAAATTTAAGAAATAGATTAGACTTGTTAAGACCAAATGTACATGAAACTGTAGTTAATAAGCAAGCCAAACAAAGCAAATATTCTAGGGGTAAAAAGGAATGAACGTTCTACGTTTGTCAGCCTGTACTTGTTAGAGACTACCGTTCTAGTACTAAATGGGTGCAAGGTTCTGTTAAAATAAAATGAAGCAATATTACATACTTGGTTGAACTCGAGACTGGTTTAACGTGGAAACGCCATGTTGATCAGATGATAGCTACTGATTCATTAATTGATAATAATGTTAGCGATACTAAACTTAAAATTAAACCTAGTACTTCTGAAGAACACTTAGTACCAGTATCTCAAAGTAGCTCACCTATCTTAATGAGGGGACTGCGTCCAAAACTCCAGTCACTGGTAAAACAAGTTTTGATAGAGGTGTTGAAATTGAATCGCCATGTTATAAACCTTTAACGCCTATTGCAGAATGCAGATATCCGCTACGCATTAGACAACCAGTCTCCAGGCTGAATTTGTAATATTCCATTGTAATCTGTCATTTAATCTTTTCTTAAATTGTTATCATTTGTTGCTTACTAAGTTTATTATTTTAATTATTGTTTAAGGCAATTTTAAACGGTAAGAGATTTTTTATTTTTTACTATGTTGCATATTATTTGGACATTATAGTTGTTTGACATTATTATGGACTTGACGCATTCCCAGACCAGCTTAGACCTGAACTAAAATGAACTCAGAGCTTTCAAAGCCGCCTGGCTGTCTGAATAAATACAGATTTCTTTATTGATGTGTCCGAGTCTGATGTTCTCCCTGGCACATTCTAATAAAGCAACTACCTCTGTTTGGAATACTGTTGGGTGGATCCCCATAGGAAGGACACATTCCTGCCCTGGATCCCCACCACATATTCCTGCTCCAGACTTACCTTTAGTTTTTGAGCCGTCAGTATACCATTCAAGCTCGAACTTCGGGAGGGGTCTCTTTCCATCCAACCATTCCTCTCGACTGGGTATTACCACTCTGAATGGCTTTTGGAAGGAGTATTGTACTTTCATGTGGTCTGAGATCATGCCCAATGTCCTGTCTCTAGCAACCAATGTTTTTATTCTAGAATGTCCCAGATTCCTTGGGTTACGTATCCAGAGTTCTTCACATTGAAGGCGATGCGCACTCTTCCTAGCTACTACCTTTACAAAGAGGTCCAGAGGAAGAATGTTGAGACAACAGTCCAGAGTCGCTACGGGGGTGCTACTGATAGCTCCTGTGATAGCCAGACAGGCCAGACGTTGAATCCTCGCCAGCCCCGCCATCACACCCTGTACCTCTGTTCTAGTCCACCACACAATGGCGCCATACGTCATGGCGGGTCTCACCACAGAGATATAAAGCCAATGCATGAGCTTAGGCTTCAATCCCCATGTCCGCCCCACCATACGTCTGCTCGCCATCAGTGTCCACTTACCTCTATCAATCACTCGATTAAGTTGTGAATTGAAGTTCAGCCTCTGGTCTAAGATTACACCCAGATACTTAACCTCCGTTGCTATAGCAATCCCACTTCCTCGAAGGATTAGTGGCCCAAAGCTCTCTAGTTTTCTTCTCCTGGTGAATGGGATTACCTGAGTCTTCTTTGGATTGACACCTTAGTCCTGTCTCACCGCAACACTTCTCCACAGTTCCAAGCGCCATTCCCAGTATTTCTGCTACATTAGGTACAAACTTACCTACAACAAGTATGATAACATCATCCGCATAGGCTTGCGCATACACTCCTGTGTTGTTGAGTTTTATGAGAAGGTCATCGACCACGAGATTCCAGAGAAGGGGGGAGAGAACTCCTCCCTGAGGACAGCCTCGGGTCACACTTACCTTCACAGTTTCACCATACAGAGAGGACTCCACGACCCTACCCCGGAGCATGGCACCAATCCACCTGCAAACTAGGTCCTCTACCCCACGCCCCCTGGCAGCGCCGATCATCGACTCCGTAGTGGTATTGTCAAAAGCCCCCTCAATGTCTAGAAAAGCACCAAATGCTACCTCCTTGCACTCAATGGCTCCTTCTATTCTGCTCACAAGGTGATGCAGTGCAGATTCACAGGACTTACCTGGAATATAAGCATGCTGGTTGGCATGCAATGGGCGTTCTACAAGTGTCCCATCACATATGTGCCTATGTATTGTATTATTTTCTCCAATACTTTCAGCAGAACAGATGTTAGGCTTACAGGCCGAAACGACTTAGGGTCGGTGTAACTTACCTTTCATGGTTTCGGTATGAACACAACCCTGGTCATCCTCCAGGATCGTGGAATATAACCAATAGCTAAGCTCGCCCTGTACAACTTACAGAGCAGTGTTACCAAGTTATTTACATTTTTCTGGAGACAGACGGGTCTGATCCCGCGTCTCCTCCAGGAGATTTGAACGGATCAAATGTACCTATAGCCCATTTAATTCGTTCATGTGTCACTGTCCGACTGGCTAGCTTCCAGTCGTAAGTTTTAGCAGCGGGTCCGGCACAATTATTTTGTAAAAGTGCCCCCCCCACTACCATCCACTATTGTACACCCTGGAAAGTGTGCTCCAAGGAGTTCCCCCAACACCTCTTTCGGGTCTGCAATAGTCTCTCCGGTCACCCTCTTAATGATGCCAACCGGAGATACCGGGTCTTTGGCTAAAAGTTTATATATCCTGGAAGTTTCTTGCACACCCTCCATCTCCATGCAGAACTTCCTCCAGGAGTCCTTCTTAGCCTTCCTTACTTTCCTGCTATACTGAGATAGCAGGTCATGATAGGCGTCCCAGCATTTGCATCTCTTCGCAACCTTGAAAGGTTTCTTACCTTCTTCCTCATGACAGTTAGCTCATGGGTCCACCACCCAGCTCCCACTGTTTTGACTCGTGTCAAAGGACAGTGCTTCTCATAGGAGCTGACGATAGCTTCCCCAAGTCTATCTGACATGTACTCCAGATCCTCTGTGTTCTGGATCTTACCTGTCATAAACCTTGTCTTCTCATCGAGATCATGTTTGTAGGATTCCCAGTCCGTCCTCCTTGGATTCCTGTATGTTTGGCATTCCAGCTTCAGTTCACCTATCCTGAAACAAATATGCCTGTGATCTGACAAAGATGGCTCAGTTGATACATGCCAATTGTGTATCCTCCTGGCCACCCTTGCAGTACACAGAGTGAGGTCAATAACCTCCCTCCTGACCCTATTTTCAAAAGTTGGTTCATTACATTGGTTAATAATTGTTAGATTATTTGAGATAATGTAATCCAATAATAACTCACCCCTCTTATTGTTGTTTGTACTCCCCCACACCATATTGTGTGCGTTGGCGTCACATCCCAGGATGAGGTCTGATCTCATCCTGTCAGCATATGCCACGAGGTCCTGGATGCCTCTTGGTAGTTGTGCTCTGCCATCATCATAGGGGAGGTACACCGATGACAACAGCAGAGTTTTCCCCAGATCCTCCATGGCAAGTCTCACCACAGTCACGTCTCTGGAACAGTGTTCTAGAACAGGTACATAGTTTAGTCTCTTATTCACTACTATGTATGCTCTAGGTCCAATATCACATTTAGCATATACTAACCTGCCTCCTGTGTTTCCCAGTCCTGACACTCTACCCTGTCTGATCCAGGGCTCCTGTATCAGGACCGCATCCAGCCTCCCTTCAGCAAATTTCCTACACAGCACCGCTGTAGCAGCTTTGCTATGCTGGATATTTATCTGGAGGATTCTTCCGCTACTCATCAGTTGAAGGTGGTTCTTGCAGGACTTTCAGGAGCACCTGTTCCAGTCCCAGGTACGCCTTCCATCCTTTGGCCTTCAGTGTCCTTGCCGACAGATCATCGATGACAAGAACAAGGGTCTGGGAATTCTCCTCCCTCTTGCCACCTACCATCCCCCAGTCACTAACAACCAGGTTTTTATTTTGCCGACCCATCATTTTGATGATGTCAGCAGGCTCTTTCTTAACCAGGAACTTAGAGGTCCTCAAGAGAACTTTAGTGGTACGCAGGAGGTCTTTATACCCTCCTACTCTCACCGCAATTCCCCCAACCCCTCCTGTACCCAACTTAGGAGCCGTTCTCTTCAACCACTCTGTTGTCTCTGTGTTATCACAGGTCAGAACTAGTGCCCCTCTTTCTCTATGAGTTTTTTGAAATTGGAGAGTCGTGCCGTCGCTGACTTCACTCATCTCCTCAATCAAAACCTCCTGAAGGGCCTCTAGTTGCGCTTCCGTGAGTTTTACCTCCGGATAGCCTACTGGAACAATCGCCATCTTTTCTCCTACAAGCTGGTCTCTATAGGCAGTCTGTCCTTTGCCTACCCCGCTTGTACTCGGTGTCTGTTCTGTCAGTGTCAGAGGGTCCACTTCCTTCTGTTTCTGCTTTTTCTTAGCAGGAGTCTTCTCCGCAGATGACATGCTATTCGAAAGGTTCCTTTTGTTGTCCCTTTCGTCTGGCCTCATCCACGCAGCCTCTTTGAGTTGTTTTCTGTACTCGGCTGAAAACAACCACACTCTTCCTCCAGCCAGTCTTTTATCTCGGGAAAGTTTTCTAGTCTTAGACCCAGTTATCGATTCCTTGTTAGCTACAGTGATGGTCTGAATCCCAACACCCGCCAACAGTTTGTCTTCGTCACTGAGGTCCATATGTTCCTCAGTTTGGCCTCCCCCAGAATCCGAGAGGCCTGCCTCCGAAGAGGGTGGACTAGTCAAGCTCCCGCTCGGGGTACCACCTGGGGATATAGTATTCTTTTGACTCATTGCGCATAAAATTTAGAAGATGACTTCCATCAATGGTTTTTGTTCAGAGTGTCCTTCTCTTAGCCTTTGGGATGCCACACCCTCGTGTGCAAGGCAGCACGTTGTCCGGTTCATCCGGCTCTTCCGCCGTTGGGATTAGAATCCTCATCCGCCTTCGGAGCCGTTGACCATTTTTCACCTCGTAACCCTAGGCAGGGGCCCTTACATGGTTCTACCATCCGGAGCCAGATGGACCAAGGTTTTTTGTGACGAAGGTGTTACTCCTCCCCCCTCCTCCTTTCTCATATTGAGACCCCGGGCTTGGGATCGGTATAGCGGAGTTTGTTTGAAACGTTACTAGCTACATTTTAACACGGAAGCACGGCCTTACTTGTCTATATACACTATGTATCGTCTATTCCATCTCCACGCTCTGACTTGTGGACTTGTGTCTACGCAAAAAGTTCATGGTGCGAGATTTCAGAAACATAATCAAGGGAAAGTTTTCAACTGGCCAATAAAAGTTATCACTTCAGTAATCATTTGCTAAAAGGTTTGTCAGATCTATAATGATTTTTATGTAAGCTCTAACAAAAATGTTGCCACTTTTGCGGCTGGATTAGAGTTCTAACAGTTTTAAAGAAAAACTCAATAGATGCTCAGTAGTATCATTGACTATATATATAGTCAATGGTAGTATGCTTCGAATTAAGTGAAAGAGAGAGACAGCAAATATCTTTTTCTCTCTCTCTCTTTAAACTTTAGAGGGGAAGTATACAGCAGTCTGTTGTAGTTCAAGTTGTACTACTAGCGCTTTCTTCCGGTCATATGAATGAAACTACGTTTTCGTAGCATGCGATATCTGTATTTAATATACGTATATATATATACATATATATATATATATATATATATATATATATAAGCTTTGATTGTAGACCTTGATTAAGGTTATAATCAAAGACGTAAGGTATCTAGGTACCCGGTATTACAAGTTTTATTTGATTATAAATCATGAAATCATAAACAATTAATAATTATTATTAGAAGGCCTATTAGAAATACCGAGAAGTGAGGGCAGATTATAAATATAAATAATAATTGCAATCAGGGTGCTATTTATTTTCTTGCGTAATTAATTTTGTAAAGAAAATGTAAATTGCAAAGTTATAATCGTTTAAAATAAACTCAAGCCAGTATTAAGTACGGCATTGTTGGCATTACAATAAAATAACCCAATTGAATGGTTATTCTATTTACTAGTTATTATTAATAAAATTTAAATTAGTATCATAAAAATACAATCTAAATGTGTATAAACTCCAAAAATATAATACTATATTGCATAAACAAACTTTTTCACTCAACATAGATTAACAAGTTCATCTAAGTAAAAATAAATAAATAAATGTTAAACTACGGAAATACGCATAGTTTCTTTTAAAATTTGGAATTTTTCTAGTAAAAAACCTAATATTATTGTTCCAATTATATATATTTGTTTGTTTCAGTGCATAGGGAAATTTGTTCTCCCCTAACATCCGATATCTATGATATTATTATCACAGTTTGGTTGTTAGCTGTTGTCATGTCAATGTCAGTCGTTTATTTGATTTGTCGTTATGCGGTAGGCAGTAAATAACTTGAAAAATAACCTCAAAACCTTTTTTAATAATTCAAGATAATATATTGTCATACTGTATTTCAAATTGACGTTAGTGGTTGGAGTAGCAAAAAGATAGTTTATATATTTTGTAACCATTGCACCTTAGGCCTATAATCACTATGGAAGAAGTAGGCGAAGAAGTAAGTAGTCTTACTATCCTAGTAGGCTCTGCCCTCTTGGTATTATTATCTCTGGCTCTGCCTGACATGGTGTACTCGTACTGTATGTGAAATATTGTGTACTTATATATTCTCTCCATATAATCTCATGTAACATGTTTATCTTCCATGTACCACGAACTTTTAGTAGGCCTATGTAGAAGTTTTGGGGAATGTACTTAGAATGCCCAGGTCGAAATTTAGGTTAGACCATATTTACTTATTAAAAACTAAATTCATTTTAAATTATTTTCCGTTTTATCTTCACTGGATTTTTTTATCTAGTCTATAGGTTGGTACAACTACTAACTTTCCTAAACACATGTGGCAAAATTACAGTAAATGCCTACACCCTCTAACCTACAATGTCATCTCTTAGGACCTTTTGTTAGAACATTTAAATAGTAGGCGTACATAATATCAATCTAAATATGTTTATGAACTGAAAACATAGCCTAGGCCCTACTGTGTCTAGAGACTAGCCTAAGTTAGATTATGATGGACTACTCCTTAAAGGGTTAAGCATGTGTCAAGTTTGTGTAAACAGCTGATATTATTTGTTGGAATTAATTAGGTTAGCCTAGCCTATAAATTGGAAAAATAACTGCCTGAATATAGGCTAAACGTAAATTTACTTTACGGCCTTCAGCTGATATTTTTGCAGACGATATGACCTTTTTTTAGGAAATAGAATAATGCTGCTATGCTTAGCGCACTCTACTATTGAATGCAGGTAAGCAGTACGTAAATAAACTCGATTGACGGACTACAACTACAAACAATATGATTGTACACTAGGCCCAATCTAGCTGCGCGCGTGGCCTTCAGATCAGGCAGGTGGGCGGGGGTAGGCTACCTTTCTAAAAACATCCGCCGCGCCGTAGTGCTGTAACTCACTCAAGCCATTTCCCTTCGCTTGCCCGATATACTGGTAGAATGTCTGCAGGACGGCTAATACACTGGTTAGAACTTTAGGCTTTTTTTTATGTTCTTTGATTCAAAATATATTGATGTAAGGAATACATTTTTGAACCCTTGTTATACACATTGGATTGATTTAATCAAACATCGATTTAGGCTATATCAAATATCCGTACTTTGTAATGTAGTCTTTCAATCATGTATATTTACGTTTGCTTGCTCAGTGCGATGTGATTATTGAAAAGATGTCTAATATTTCCCGAGTTAAATAAGTTGTGAATTAAGTTCAAAGTATTTTGTTTTGTATTTGTAGTTCATTACAGTACATTAATTTTGTAAATTATGTTTTCTGTCTTCATTTATTTATTTAAGACATTTAGAAATAGAATTGAACACTACCTACAGTTGTTTATATACTACTAGAGCATTTTCTTGCATAGGCCTACTGTTGACACCTCTGCCGCAATATGGCGAGGAGTCTTAACCCTTTGAACCCCAGGTGACGATATATCGTCACCTATGAATTGTGCGAAAAACCCCAGGGTGACGTTATATCGCCACCATAGATCGAGCGAGAAACCCCAGGTGACGATATAACGTCACCGTAGGTTTAGTGTTTTTAAACATGTATAAATAAATATTTCACAGCTAGCAGCGATTGTATTATGAAGTAAATAATATTTCGATTAAATTATTAACATTTAAAATATTTTAATGTTTGCTAAACATAGTTTAACAAACTAGAAACATTGCTTACTGCATGGAGTTGTTTGATAGCAATGTAAACGCTCAGCTGTTTGTCACTGTCAATGCAGTAGCTTCTCGTGTTTATTCCTGTGGTGTTGTCTAATAAGGTTATCTTTCCTCGTGTTTATATTATTGTGAGTTTTGGTTTTAGTGTGTGAAAAATATTTAAAACTGCTTGCATAAGGAATAAGGACCATGTTATACGAGTTGGTGTAAAATATTTTGTCATTTTGAAGTACCGTACACAATAATCACTTTGAAATAAACAATAACCGCTAGAACCAGGACAAATTAAATATTTCTGACCTCTCTGGTCACTGCGCTGCTAGTGTTGATAACCGGGTTCAGCGTTGATAGTGCCGCGTCGTTAACACGTCAGACCACGGTGTTGGCGGCGCCGGCGCTCGGTTGACGCGGATTTGCTTATATAACATGGCCCATGGTATTTCCATTTACCCAATAAAGCGATGTTGAAAATGTGGTGCTATCAGCGCTCGTATAACATGTATCTAATTATCTAAGGAAGGATGTCGCCCAGAATGCTTATTGAATAACTAGGGGCTCTGCCCCTGGACGCTTCGCGTCCCAACACCACCTCGGCCTTCGGCCTCAATGGCTGCTTCGCTTCGCTCGCAGTTGGAAAATTCGCTAAAGAATCTCGTTAATCTTTGGCTCGTTTGTACATAGGTGACCGAGCATAAATCAGCTGTTTTATTTGGCAGGGGACTCAAACTCATTAAACATTATCTCCATAATATTAACATGGGAAATTTGAAGGATTGTGTGCCGGAGCTCCTTCTCTGGTGAATAGCGGTTGAACGGATAATTGGATCTTAAATTTGATGCAAAATCGTTAGTTTGAAATTAAATTTTCTACAACTTTTGTATTTAACATTTTGTTCTATCTCTTACCGTTTTCTTGCTAAATGCGCTCAAAGTGGGAAAATGAAGAAATTTAAAAAAACGAAAAAATCGTTCTCGCCCAAAAGGTGCTTCCAAAATTAAAAAAGTTAAATTCTGGCAATTTTCCCAAAAGTTTCTCGTCGAGAGCTTTAGTTCAAGTATAAGGTTGAGGGGGGTCCGATTACGGGAAGTGCCTAATAATTAATGTCAGTAAACAGTGAAATAGGCTAGCTTTAAGAACGTTGGGCGGAGCTTCCCTTCTCGGATGAATAGTGACTAAATGGAAGATTGGATCTTAAATCTGATGAAAAATCGTTAGTCTGAAATAAAATTTTCTACAACTTTAGTATTTAACATTTTTTGCTACCGGTATCTCTTACCGTTTTCTTACTAAACGCGCTCAAAGTAAAAAAAATGAAAAAATTCAAAAAATTGAAAAATCGTTCCCGCCCAAAAAGTGCTTCCAAAATTAAAAAATGGTAACTTCTGGCAATCTTCCCAAAAGATTCTCGTCGAGAGCTTTAATTCAAGTATAAGGTTGAGGGGGGTCCGATTACAGGAAGTGCCTAATAATTAATGTCAGTAAACAGTGAAACCGGCTAGCTTTAAGAACGTTGGGCGGAGCTTCCCTTCTCGGATGAATAGTGGCTAAATGGATGATTGGATCTTAAATCTGATGAAAAATCGT
>JAGFPH010004448.1:54541-81402 GCA_018207615.1 Philaenus spumarius | reverse complement strand
CATTTTTTGCTATCTCTTACCGTTTTCTTACTAAACGCGCTCAAAGTGGAAAAATGTAAAAATTAAAAAAATTGAAAAAATCTTTCCCGCCCAAAAGGTGCTTCCAAAATTAAAAAATGTTAACTTCTGGCAATTTTCCCAAAAGTTTCTCGTCGAGAGCTTTAATTCAAGTATAAGGTTGAGGGGAGTCCGATTACGGGAAGTGCCTAATAATTAATGTCAATGAATCAGTGTTACCGTCTAGCTTTATATAAGTAATAATAAATGTAATAAGTCCTAAGTCTAGTTATTTTTTTAAAAAGTAAACTTTTCTTATAAATATTAGTGAAAATACAAATATTTCTGTGTTGTTATCAAAAAACTAATTTATATAAGTGAATACCACAATATAAAATTAGTGAGTAGGCTACCTACTTAATTTTTCCTGAGTTACGGTATTTATTTTGTAAGCTATATCTCATTTTACATGTTTTTTTACATGTAGCATAAAATTATAAAAAAGATTATTTAAAGTTTGATATTTGATTTAGAAAGACATTTTTTTTTTTATTTAGCAGAAAAATATATTTAGAATGAAATGATATAGCTTCCCACAGGTAAATTTGTCTTCCTTTTTTTTTTGTAAAGGTTCCCAAAAATCGTTTTTATTTTATTTATTTTTATTATTATTATTATTATTATTTAGGAGGTGTACGTTAACAATAATGTTTTATAATTAATTATAAAAACTTTTTTGTTGTCTAATACATTTTATTCCTAACAATTTAAGACCTCACTTATAACAATAGCACACATATTAACAAAGTTATGAATTTTTTACCAAAATTCTGTAAAAAGTTTTACCAAAAACTTAAGGCTCTGGTATTTTTCGACAGTTTTGTGGTAGTGATGTGTTTGTACACATTTTGGAATTCCAATTTATTGATCCGGGGTTAAAAGGGTTAATGTAAACATTCACCGGCTAAACTTACTTCCCAATAAGGGCTACCAGTAGGCCTATATGTCCACTTTGTAAAGTTATAGGCTATGTATAAATTGTTTAAAATAACAATCTGAACATAACACCATTTACCCACTAGGCCTACCAGTCACAGAATGTTTTGAATTAGTATAAAGCTGTCATATTTAATATAACACTATCCCATATTTATATCAACATTTACTGTGTGATTATACTCGCCCAGACAAAAACGTATTCTGCTTAGACGAAAAGTATATATATTCGCCTCAATCTGCTCTTAATCAATGTGCACAATTAGTGGGCTCATTCCCATTATTAAATCTTTGTCCGTTGATGGAATGGTAAGTCTAGTATTTAAAATTTTCTTGTTAAATTTCTTAGGTAATAGGCCTAGATTTGATAATATTGAAACCAGTAATTTGTTTATTAAAACTTTAGAAATTGTTACTAAAATTTATTTTGTTTCCGCTACTGTAGTTTATCGCTCAATTTTACTTAATTAAGTTTTATGTTTATTTTAGAGCCAGTTTGTTGTTGATGATGTCAGTACAATAATCAAAGAAGCCATTGAAGAGTCTATTGGTGGAAATGCATATCAACAAAGCAAAGTCAACCAGTGGACTTCAGCAGTTGTGGAAGCCTGTCTAGGTGCTTTAACAAAACTTGAAAAACCTTTCAAATATATTGGTAAGTCTATCATAATGTAAGTTTTTTTATTAACCCTGCAACTGTCAGACTAAACTCAATTTGAGTGGTCGTGGGGGCGTGGCACTTGAAATAGATCAACTTTGACAACTCTACTTGTAATGAATATTTCACCCAATAAAAATCATCCAATCACAATAAATCAAAAACCGTTGGAAAGGTAATGATCTAAACTTTATTTTTTGTATTTAAAAGTTTTTTCTAAAATGTAGGCCTATATTTACATACGTAATCATCGTTGCAGTTTATTAGTTTTCTACAACAGACTCGGCGCCCGAATATTCACCGGATTTCATCATAAAGCACAACGAAATTACGCATCTTTCTTCTCTCTCCTAAAGCCTAAATTACATCTCTCAGTACTTCTTCTAAATTAAACCTGGCTTTCGTTGGATTCTTCACCACTTCCCCTATCTAATACTGCCATCCAATCAAAAATCGGACAAATAGTTCTAAAGTTGTAAGGCATTTTGTAGACCCTTGCAATTGGTCAGTTTTCCAACCAATAAACAGCCTTACTAATTACACGTGATATCTGTGTGACCACAATCTATTTTTAGAGATATTTTGGTATCCTTGTAAACATAATGCTTCAAGCTAACTTTCCCTGTAAACCAAATATGTTTTATTTGAACAGTTTGTTGTGTAGGGCCGTGGGAAAGTGGCTGTAGGAGTTTTCGCGTGCATCTCGTATAGCTGGTATGGACGAGAGGTTTCTATATGTGTTCTCTTTTTTGTTATTCAAATAATTATTAGTCAAACACTTTTATGAAAAGATAATTTACAAGTATACAGTTCAATCCTTTGATTTATTCTCTACAATTTTTTATAATAATATTTCATTTTTGGGTAAAGCAAATATTCCTAAATTACGTTTCAAACTAGGCCTAGTTTTGTTAGCAGTCGTGTAGATGAAACATAAAAACTGGTGTTTTCAAAATAAGAAATTTGAAATTGATAAATGTTTTTATACAGTTCTATTTTTAGAACTAAATTACAAAACTTTTTTACGCTTACGAATAACAAAAAATGTTTACTACTTGTTATGTAGGCCTAAAGTTGAACATGTTCCTTTCGTTACTGAACATTTTTTTGTTTCTTGAGCTAATACCTTTTACAATTTTACATCAATAAATTTTTTAATTGCATATATGAATACTTTGAACCTTTCTCTACAAAAAAAGTATAGAACACTTTTGGATTGGTATACAATTACTATATTTGGCAAATTTTTGAAAATATGCTTGCAAACACACCGAAATGACTTGGCGTTGCAAAACATTAACATGGACAGTTGTAGGGTTAAATTAAAACTTCAAAGGCATTCAAAGAAGTTAAACAAAATTTCCACCTGAAACATTTCTATACATTCACCAGTAGTGTGGTACCGGCTTTACTCATATAATTACAAGTCTATATTACTTGGGATCAAATAATATCAATTGAAGAAAATGATATAGGCCTATATTGTAACACTACTGTGTGGGTGAAATTCAAAAAAGATGATTACTTTTATAAGGGTTGACCTACTAAACAAATTATGAATTATTAAATTATTCTATTAATTTTTCATACTAATAGTCTAGGCCTACTATATCATTTGTTGTAATTTTTTACAAACTTTTGAAAATGCTTCCCAAAATAACTCACATGCATTTTTAAATTATTTTTCTTTACAATTTAAAAAAAAAAAATGGTTTTATGGAAATAATTGGGCGAAGCCTTCTCCTCGGCTTTTGTGCAAATTTTGTAAATTCTTCTCCTCTGAAACTACTTGACAGATTTTGATAAACTTTTCTATTCACAATCTACATTTTTTTTAAGGACGCACCACTTCAATTTCAAGTTGATATTTCTGTTCCTATAAAAGTTATTGAAGTTTTTCAAAAGCTTTGCATCTATGCTATGACCTGCATGCGGTGCAGCTCTCTTAGCGCTCAACTCGCCGTCAGTATTTTTCTCCAATACAGTCTATATTTTTTTATCTATCACATTCATCTACGTTTAAAAAATTGCAAAAAACTAGGCACATCACGAAAACCAATAGTTTTGCTATTGCCCACTAGATGGCTGAACGTCGACTTTGTATGCGAGTAAAAATTAGTAGTTCCGTATGTGTAAGGCGGATGTCTGTAGCAGGCCGGTGTCAGTTTTTTGCTAAAGTTTTACTGTCTCTATAATAAAAAAATATTGCAATTAACAACTGTCACATTTTTATATCTATATTTTACTCAAATAGGCCTAAACAGTAGAACCTTGGTTATCTGAGTTTCAGTATTTACCGAGGCAAATTAAAAATCAAAATTTGTCAAAAATCAATTCTGTTAACTTACAAATAAATTTATGTTAACTGAAGTGATTTCTATAAAGAATTCATAGCTTGAGAGGATTTCTCAATAAGTAAATTAATAATAAAAACTTTTGTGTTATTATTATTACCTAAGCTTACATGTTAGATTGAACAGAAAAAAAACAAAACTGACGATTGCCTTGTACATCATTGCCACTCCTTACCCAATGCAATGGTATGGGTCAAAGTCTCAAAATAGAACAATTTTAGTCCCTTTATAAAAAAAATATTTTATGACAAAAATAAATTTTTGTATTTCTGAAACACTTTTTTCCTTCTCACTAAACAAGTTGCATGATAAAAACTTACGATTTTTAGTGACTAAAATATGTTTCCTTTTTGAGAAATACAAATCGGTCACTGTCCTTGACCAGCTATCTTAAATATTGAATATCAAATAAACAAACAAGGAGATCGATAATCACGGCAAAACAGCGTAGAATAAACGTTTAGGTTAAGTGATGATTAATACATAATCAGTATTCGAGCAGAGGACAAGATAACTATGTTTTTTTTTTTCTTTTTCAACTCTTGTCCCTGAAACAGCTGAGCAAAGACCGCCTAAAGTATAAACGCTGCCTTTAAGTTATCGATTGCGATAGAATTGGCGCGAAAAGTAGTCTGTTGGAATAGTAGTTTATTAGTGAACTTGAACTGCTGGCTTAGTTTAAATAGTTTCAATTTGTTAAATTCATCGAAAAATCACTTAAATTTAAGGTAACTAATAATAGTACCTTTGTTGCATTACAAAACGGTCAAGTAAATAGTTTAAGTATATATTAAAATATTGCAGTAACCAACATGCCTAGTTAGTTGTGCATTGGTTGTCTTTATCCTAAACTCAATAAGACAAACCTATGTTACCTATTAATGCTAATTCACCGAGTTTTACTTTCACAAAGCGGTCACGTGCAAATCGGTAGCGTGACTGCCGTGGTTATTACGTGATTGTGCTGTTATACATATTAATTCAAGAAGTTACTTTGCTTTGTTTTTAATATTACATTATTATAGCCAATCAGTACTTTGTTACGATTTTTCGGTTGCTTTGTTTACTTCGACACTAAAAGCTGCTTACCCCAACCATTGTTTCCATTCTGTCACGATCGCTACCATCCGGTCACGGCCACACTAATCGGTCACACATACGAAATCGGCAGTAAGCCTATATGTTTGATTCAAAATCTGATTGTATAAATTTTCTATACATAATTATTAACTGAATGTTATTGGGTATATAGATATTATTTATTATATTTTTAAGCTAACCTCAAAGTAATATTTTGCCGATTTAGCAAGCGTGACCGATTTGTATCCATCGATGCTTCGGTACACTAAAAGTCCATAAAAAAATAGAAATTCATAAAATTCAGCTCAGCTACATATGAGATAAGGTTCCTGAACATGTCATTTACCTAATATGCTATATATTTATATAAAATCTAATACTGAATTAAGATTTTTTTTTTAAATTGTCACATTTTGTGACTTTGACCGGTATGGGTGACTTCCACACAGGTAATATGGGGAATGGCGAAGCAGTCTTGGGCCTCCTCGCAGGATCGTATTTAGAACTTACCATCCTTTCCTACGAGTTTTTTCTTCCCCCGCTCCTTTCTGTTCTTTTGTTTTTAATCGGTGTTAAACTTTGTGAATGAGAGTGTCATTATGAGTGGAAAGCGAAAGCGTTTTTATCTTTAAATCAAAATTGGGAAGCAATTATACAATTATAGATGTAGGTGATTCAACAAGAAAAGTGGCAACTGATTTAGGTGTTAGGGAAGTTACTGTCTGGGATTGGAGACGAAGTAGATCGGAAATTGAAAAGTGGGTATCCCAACGGTATTCAAATAAAGAAGAGCAGCCTCTAGACAATCAATGAAAAAAAGTGAACATGAAAAAACTTCAGTGACATGATTTTTGTGGTTTATTACAGTAGCTTACAACATCCAATTTCTTTCATTTGAGTGCATTATCAAACCTTCTTTGTATATTTAAATCTATATTATTTAAAGCCAAATAAAATAGTTCTTGTAATACTTATGGCTGTGTAGAGATCCTTCTGATCTCCCGGCCTCACTTTCCACAACAAACTGGCCCAACTCGCAGCCCCTCACTCACTGATCACCCGACCACTCTCTTCGGGCCGATCACCCTACTCTCCCCCAAACCAGCTCTCCCCTACGTCTAGCTTCCTGTTGACATCTCCAAACCAAATCAAAGCAACGCGAGTTCCGTGTTCCGCGTTAACGACCTCTCACGCTACCTTGCTACTATTTCCATATTCATATTATACTTCCTAGTCTATCTACCTTCACATCAAATCACTAACTGTAATAATTAATATAACTAAAATATATCTTTCATTACTCATCCCATTTATTCATAACAGCTCCAAAATCAGCCTATAACGTGTAACATACATGGCCAATGCAGACGAGAAAGTAACTTGGTTAAAGTAAATAAATACAGTAAGAATCATATATGCATATAAGAATATAAGACGCAATAATTTTCATATATAAATAAAAACAGATGCAAAAAGGAAATAAATAAATAAAACAAAGTAAATTAATAACAGTCATTTAATAATCACAAAGGCAGAAATAAATTAAAAAAACAAAATTGTAAAGGCAGATATAAATTTTATATAACATAGTGAATCATATATAAAGACAGTGATAGTGATTTCATACTTAACAATATATAAACAGTTTGAGTGGTCGGAATAAATAATACAAAAAAGTGACAATAGCAACAAAAGAAAAGAAACAATATAATCAGTTTTCCATCCCAAAATATATTAAATACGTAACATATAAAACATCAAAGTTTGTGTTAACAAGTAAAAACAATTTGACAACATTGCAAGCAAATTGGCAACATGGCTGCAATATCGGAAGTAATAAGTTAGAGTAGGTAGGAGACTTCCTGCTTCTACAAGAGAGACAAGATGGCTGGTGTTAGTTGATTGAGATGGGAGAAGTTAAAATTTAATAGAAATCGGTGTACTTCTATGTAATCCACGATTAGAAATGTTTTTTGTTAAAAGTTTCTAATGGAGATTGGAATGTATAATAGGAAAGTTTTGTGATTCAAGGAATTTGAATAAAAATTGAAGTATTCAAAAGTGTACATATGACAATAACTCAAGAATGTTTTATGGTTAAAATTCATAAAATGGTAAAATCTGTACAGTGGCAAACTCATCACGCAAGTATATAGAAATAACAGTATAAACATTTTTTGAAAGATTTGGAACATTTTTGAACTTTTTAAATCTTATGCAAGCTAGGGATCGGGGTAGTTAATGCAACTTTTTTATCTGCCTATAATTTTAATAAAAAATTGAGCTCATTTTTTGTATTTTAATAATCTCTATGCTGTATATATTTTATTTCAATGTAAATGATTTTTGCTAATATGTGTGAGTAAAATTTCAAGTTGTTCGCATGCGGTGCTCTAATTTTCATTTCTATACCATGACACCACTCATATGTAAGTACTAATTCAGTCAAATGAACTACCCTTTGGAAGTAAATATAAATTGATTTGGTTAAAACATAAACTAGGTTA
The DNA here is from genome assembly GCA_018207615.1 of Philaenus spumarius. NCBI lineage: Eukaryota > Metazoa > Arthropoda > Insecta > Hemiptera > Aphrophoridae > Philaenus > Philaenus spumarius. The sequence continues at coordinate 73,810 of JAGFPH010004448.1, read as the reverse complement.
AAAAACATACTGTGACAGCTAGTGACATGGAATGTAGGGTTAGTAAACAAACAGATTGAGGTTGGATTCATTAGTATTGTATAATTCATAAAGATGGGTGTTGTAATCAATGGTAACGTAAATAGTCTCTAGAATCAAATAGCCTAGGTATTTGATAGTTCATAGTTTTTAATAAATAAACATTTTCTTAAAAATTTTATTAATCAAAATTTTAGTCAAAACATTTTTTATAGAGTTCAAACTGAAATATTATTTTGTATGCAATGCATAATGTTGCAAACGACGTAAATGATGCGAGAACTCGCACCTCATTGGTTCTCACGGCTTACCGTATTATCCGAGGTCTGTCCGGTCCCAATTACCTTGAATAATCGATGTTCTACTGTATAATTTTAAATGCCTTGAAAAAGAAGACCATCAATAAGTAATAAAAAAACAATTTAAAAAATTTCAAAATTAAAACATTAAAAAAAAAGTTAATTGGGGCTAAATATTCTTTATATCCACGTCGTTTCCTCTTGGTAATGCTGAAAGAGAATTCTAAATTTATACTAATAAATAATTCTATTGAAACAGTTAAGTTCAAGCTCGTGTAGCTACGTCTTTTTCCAATAATTAGCCAAATTTTTGAAGAAAATAAGAGCTATTACACTCGACCCAACTTGAAAACGGTTGGTCGGAGGAGGGTAAAACTTTGTTACTATCCGTTTCAGACCATTTGGAGACGAATATGTTTTATTCCCGGATTGATAAGTGGTAGTAAGTATGCTTCAAAATTGATGATATTTTGGTGAAAGAGGCCTAGTAAGATTCTTCAGATACGTTTTTTTTTTTTTGTTGGTTTTTCGATCCGATTCAAAATGGCGGAGTAAAGCCGTTTAATCGTCTTTGGGTAGGGATTTGAAGAGTATTATAAGTATATGGGTTTTTCCCACCTTGATAAGTGGTAGTAGGCCTAAATATGCTTCAAAATTGCTGAACTTTTTAGTGAAAGGGTCCTTGTAGGATTTCCCAGATACCAATTTTTTTAATTTTTCGATTTGACACAAAATGGCGGCCTATTTGGTTCAAACCAACTGGCAAAACTAGAGGGAGGAAATTGCATTATTTCTCCCCATCATAAGCCCATGTACAATTTGTGAGTTATATCATTCGAAAGGTAATTCAATTTACTACAATCCTGTGCAAAGGTATTTCAGTACAGTCCCCGGAACAAGGAAGAAAATCGATTGGAAGTTCCCGAGTTTTTGCGCAACTTCTCCCACTCATAAGCCTGTGTACAATTTGTGAGCTATATCACTGGAAAGCTAATTCAATTTACTACAATCCTGTGCAAAGGTATTTCAGGTACAGTCCCCGGAACAAGAAATAAAAATAATAAGAAACTACCGATAAATGATTTTTTCATTGTCAATGTAAAGTTTTTGCGCAATTTCTCCCACTCATAAGCCTGAGTACACTTTGTGAGCTATATCATTCGAAAGGTAGTTAAATTTACTATAATCCTGTGCAAAAGTATTTCAGGTACAGTCCCCGGAACAAGGAACAAAAATAAAGAAACTACCTATAAATGATTTTTTCATTATCCTCCATAAGGTTTTTGCGCAATTTCTCCCACTCATAAGCCTGTGTACAATTTGTGAGTTATATAATTTTAAAGGTAATTAAATATACTACAATACAATCCTGTGCAAAGGTATTTCAGGTACAGTCCCCAGAACAAGGAACAAAATTGATAGGAAACTCCCGATAATGATTTTTTTTCACTATCCATGTAAGGTTTTTGCGCAATTTCTCCCACCCCGTGTACAATTTGTAAGTTATATAATTTTAAAGGTAATTAAATATACTACAATCCTGTGCAAAGGTATTTCAGGTACAGTCTTCGGAACAAGAAATAAAAATAATAAGAAACTACCGATAAATGATTTTATTCACTATCCATGTAAGGTTTTTGCGCAATTTCTGCAACGCATATACCCGAGTACAATTTGTGAGCTATATCATTCGAAAGGCAATTAAAATTAAGTAGAATCCTGTGCAAAGTTATTTTAGGAACAATGAACAAAATTTATAGGAAACTCCCAACAAATGATTTGTTTATTATCCATGTAAGGTATTTCCGCTATTTCTTCCACTCATAAAACCCATGTACAATTTGTGAGCTATATCATTTGAAAGGCAATTAAATTTACTATAATCCAGCCTGTGCAAATGTATTTTAGGTACAGTTCCCGGAACAAAGATAAAATTCATAGGAAACTCCCAGCATTTAATACTAGTTATTCCCGGATAAGAAAATTTGGCTATATTAAATGTTTCATCATTGCTGCTTAAGCTTTTTTAATATAAATAGTATAGTAATATTTAAAAAAAATTCATAATATTTTATACGTATTGCAAAATTTTCTAGAATTTAAAAAATTTTAATCTGACATGCCATTATTTTTTTAAATGTCCGAAAAATGATTAATTAAAATAGATCTGGGCTGTAGATATACTGCCATTCAAACTGTTTATCATACAGTATTATCTCTACAGTAGTGTTATCATTTAGTGGGTCACTACTTAATTTTTGCATGATTAACTTGCCTTGCAACTGTTAAATCATCTTATGGCTCATTCATATGAATACAAATAATTTCATTTTAGCTTTTTTTAAAAATAATTTATACATTTGATAATTTTTTAGGTAAAATGTAAATCCAGTAACATTATCAATTCATAATGTGTTTGTATTTCAGTTACATGTACCATTATGCAAAAGAATGGAGCTGGCCTTCACACTGCAAGCTCATGCTTCTGGGATAATTCTACTGATGGTAGTTGTACTGTTCGTTGGGAAAACAAAACAATGTATTGCATCGTTTGTGTGTTTGGACTTGGAATCTAAGAATCGGCTGAATTTAAAATGTTGTTAGATATTACAGCAATCTTAGTTCATTTGCATTGGACAATAACCGAGCGGAGCACTTTAAATTTGGTTGCTATATTATAATAAAATTTTTCATCACTAATTTTTTAAATATTTATTTATATAACCTTTATATTATTTTGTATCAATAAAAGTAACAAATAATTGTTTTAAATTCTAATGTGAAAATGAATAATAATTTTATTTTAAATTCTGTAGTGGTGCTTATACTGTATATATTGATCACAGGCACAGAATAAATTTAATACAATTTAAAAGTTGTTAGCAATGTATACTTTAATATTGTACCTATGTTAAGTTAAATAAATATAAACTATTGTTTTTATTAATACTCTGTACTGTAGTATAAACATTATTATAATTATTCCTATTATTCCCCCTATTATTCCTTTGGCACAACGCTTAGTTACATTTTAAAAAGAGAACTAGTCTAAAAGTGCCTAATTTTTGTCAAATAAAATAACGGATTAAATCATTTATGGCCAATTTGTATCTAATTACCTTTTTGTTTAATAAATATTTTCTTTTATTTATCCATATAAGTTTCGTGGGAGGAAGAGAGAAACATTCCTTAGCAAGATCTTCAATAACATGTAACAAGATGTTAACAGTGATGTAAAAACTCAACAATCAGTTATTAGATCATAATATTATGATCAGGCCTATGTAAACAATAACCACAAATAAAAAGTCAAGAAAATATCTACTAATCGCATATATTATTTCTCAAGACTATTTTTTTGTCGGTACGCCATAACTTCCTTAATACATCATCAAATTACATAAATGAGGCATCATTTTAAAGCTTTCCTTAACCACTACACGGGAAAAATAGACAAACAGCTTAAAATTCATGTTTTAATAACAAAAATTGATTTAAAAAACTTTTATATTATACTCTGTATGTTCCTAATGAAAGGCGCCATCTACTAACCATCTGTTTAACTAGCATGACAGCTGTTAGTTAGATTGTTTACACTGTAAGATTGTATAGGGAAACTTTTATTTATAAACCAATGTAAATAAATAAACTTAATTAACTGAATTAAATCAACGTGTTAAATCAGGTAAATGTAGGCCTACTCCGAACTTGCGAAATATTCGCACGGGTCAGCTAGTCTATATATTAATTTGAAAAGGTTTTTTGTAATCCGAGTGAGATCTCGAGTTCTATTGGGCCGATTGACATGCGATTTGTGTTAAATGAAAGGTAATTGTCTGTATATTTGCCCATTTTGCTTGGATTTCAGCTGTTACCCCACTAAATTTTCTAAAAACGGAAATTAAAATCTCTTATGGCAATTTAACATGGGGTAAAATTTTAAGCCTATTCCAAGTGTTACCTGGAGTTCTATTGAACCGATTGACATGAAGTTTGTGTTAAATGAAAGTTAATTAACTCTATATTTGCCCATTTGCCTTATAATTTTACTATTCCTTCATAGAAAATAAAAACAAACTCAGCTTAATATACGAGTGAAATTAAAAATAAATAATAGCTTCATTATATAATTAGTGGAGCAACAAATATAAAAATAAATAATGCAATACTATACTAATATTATAAAGAGGTGTAATTTGTTTTATAATGTGTTACAACGGAAAACCAATTGACGTAGTGAGCACGAATTTTCTTTTTAATTCGGCCCCTTTTTGCGACGCCAATTTTATAACGTTCAGCCCCAGGTTACCTGTCAAATACTCTTTCTTGAATTTTAGGCCAACGCTGGTCTTCCTGTTATAAAATAAATTACATTCACCTACTGGAAGGCAAAAGGCTAGTTTCTTTTTTCACCCAGGTGAAGCAACTTAGTTTTGAATAAATTTTGTTTATTCTAATCAATTTTACAACTTCCAGAATTTAACATCACTAGCTCAGATAATTTCAACTCTTGTTTACCCTTTTCGTAAATCTCAGAGACTTGAGAACACTGAAACCGCCTTAGTAACGTATTTGTGCTTTTAATAACCTTTTCATATATTTACTATTAATTGTATAAAACACAGGACATAATAATGGATAATCATCAACACAGGTAATTTAAAACTCAAGTAATTTTTGTTCTGTAAATAAATGATAAATTTTATTTATCAAAAGCAAAATTAAAATAAACTTTCAATTAATATGTTAATATTTTTCTTTAAGAACTTTTCTTTCAAAAAATAACGTTTACACATAATTTAACACAATTATTACTCAAATAGACAGAACGTTCTAATTTACATTTACTTAATCTTTTTACTTATTCAATATATGATTTGATTTATTTTTAAATTTAACTTTACTTTTAATGACTCTACTTTTTTTTCTATGAATTTAAATTTTAAAATTAATTAAACTTATCCTACCTAACCCAGTATATGAAATAAAATTTTTTTTTAAATTTAACTTCAGGCAAATTTTGGGGACAAAATATAACGTAACATTCGCTTTTCACAGACCTTATGTTCGCTTGTAGTCGTCCTGAAGTTGTATGTGGTTAATACTGTTAATAGGTTCGGTTCCTGGTTGTAGTCAGGTTTCCCTCGGGTCGTTCGTCTCGCTATTCCATCAGAAGTCCAGATTCATGTATCGTCCTGTACCTCGATTACTGCGTAGGAGTCTTGAAGTCCAGATTGTGAGAATCTTATTAAGAAGTTTCATGAAGACGAAGAATTATTAAGAAGCACTATTAAGAATTTTTGAAAAGCCTTGAGAAAAATTATTAGAGAAGAGAAGAACGCGTTTGACACATCATCGGCTTATATATGGTTTTCTCCTACCACTTTCACCGTTGATTTTAGTGATTTTTTAACTTTCTTGAAACTTAACCTTTTTCAAAGTTTTTTGGTACTGGCTTGTAGTATAAATTATTTCATGAATTGTCATGTTATTTTCATCCTTTTTCTTCCATAACTTTCTTCGCAATCTCGTTTTTTAACTTTGTGATTTTCCCCCGGAAATTTCTTAGGCTTCTCCCTCCTACTCTCTTGACGTTGGCCTGCTGTTTCCATGGTCTATTGTCTTTCTTAATTTCTTAATAACCCTTGTAGTTTTGCTCCGATTTTGAATTTCTTTCAAGATTTTTAATTAGCATGATGTCTTCTTTCTCCTCGAAGTCGAATCGTTGTTGTGCGATTTTCCATTCTCTTTTTATGTTAATCTTAATTTTTTGCTTAACGTTTTTTGAAAAAGTTTTTCATTTTTTACTTTTTCAATTTTCCTTTTGACACCTTCAATTGACCTGTGAATTTTGTCCATGGCCGCAGTTTCACTTTGTTTTTCCTTTTGAAGTGATTTTTCTGGGACTTAGCAATTTTCGATTTTTGTCATTTTTTGTTTTAATTTTACTCCCGAAATTTATTTCAAATACTGGTGGTTTACAATACAATATAATACTTATGACTCTATTTAATCTTTTTATTACCTTTAAAACTTAATTTTACTTTAAGCTCTTTATTTTTTAGTGTGAAATTTGTCACCTTTTTAATTTAATTAAATTTAATGTTTTCTTTATTTTCTCTTATAAAACTTTCTTTTCTTAATAACTTGTTTACATTTACTTTAAAACTCTTTTTTCAATACTTTAACTTTATGCAAACTTTGCACTTTCCTCTAAAATCTTGAATTATCAAAATTATGAGTTTTTTCATATAACATTTCTTTCTTGAAATTTCTTACCATTTTCAAAAATAGCATTCTTTTTGAATTTTGAGTTAATTTTAAATTTTCCCTTAACTTTTAACGCTTATAACTTAATCAATTTTTCTATCTACGATTCAGGAATTAGATGTCCAATACACACGTTTTTAGCGTAATGCATTAACCAAATAAAATTCCCAAATTCGTAAATTCCTAGATTTCGGTTATTCCCACAGAAATCAGTTTTTTCAGGCTAATTTAACTTTCCTGCTCATTCTTGTCGAGGTCAAGAGTCGCGTTTTGTTTGTATACGACGCTCCTGTCCGGACTTGTCGATTCATGACTTACAAACGGTTGCTACCCGATGCAGACTCGAAAATTCGATTTTTGCAAACTTCTTTTTACAAAATTACGAATTACAACAGGGTTTTGCCCGTTGTAGTGTATATAACAAAAACCATTATATTTGAAGATCTGAATATTTGTGTAAGCTATCGTTAGATGTCCAGCTATTAGTGTACAGCCGGTGGTACATGATCCTCCCATGTTTAGGTTCATAAAAAAATATATTTTTTGCTATATAAACATTTATTAAAAATTATAAAAGAATGCACACAATCATTGTAAAAGTGAAAAATAAAACTAAATAATAAAATACACTTGCTAACTTAACAATAACAACTGCAAACTAAAAAGGGTGGAAAATAACCAGCTGTTAATTATAAAGCGCTGGAAATATTGGCTGCTAGCAGAAAAGTGAGCGAAGTAATCAGCTGTAAGCATAAATACGTTCGAAACAGTGAGTTGTGAATAAAAAAGCACGGGAGGGCTTACAGCATCTACATAGACTAAAGAGGAAATAGATGTACCACCAGTGGTGCACTACGCACTTGGCTAAAGAAGTATTACCAACACACATCATGTGCCAATGGTGGTACATGCACACGTATATAACAAAATTGTATTATAAGAATTTTTTTCAAAAATATCACCTTTACTGTATTAACACACCACATTAGAAACAATTTCTGTAAAATTCAGAATTCACATTTTTGATATGAAGAGCCTGAAAATGCATGTCATTTTGCAAAGTCCACAAATCTCTTTACGTCGTGAACGCATTAACAATTCAACTAATAATATTTGTTATTTCAAGTGTTTCATATTTGTTACTTCTTGGGGAGCATGGTCGTGCTGGTTCTGAGAAACACAATATATCGCATCATTTTCAAGAAGTTAATTATTAAAAGATTGAGAAGAAATTAACAAATTTGTTTTAATAATATTATATTCAAAATGTTGTTCAGATGTTCAAAAACTTGCGGATTTATTATAGAAAACAGTTCAATTTGATGTAATTACGTTATTTTACGTTAATTACGTTAATTTTATTTTGTGCCATTGAAAAGACACTTTTTTACTTAAAATGTTCTTCCACAAGATATCTATATTCATTTGAAATACTTATTATATTTACTTTAAACATTTGATTTATATTGGTAGTTAACGTTTATCATTTACTTATCACCACAATGAAGTTTGGTTTTAATTGTCGCACACTTTTGAAGGTCTTGCAGCGGCGGACTATTCAAACGGACATCTACACACCTTCCATGTCTAAAGACAACTTTATTTTTTTAGTGTTGTTTTTTAAAATTCACGCCAAGCCAGCAATCCAAAATGGCTTGGATGGTTAAGATTCTGATTGGTCTTCGCTGGACTTGCTTCTTCTTACTCGCGTTTAGTATACTCATAGTTTATTTTCTTTTACTTTATAATTACATAATTTTGTCCATCACTAGTCTAATATTGTATGATTAAAATAATATTGTTTTCAACTGTTGTACAATTCGATTTATTAAGCTCACGTCACTTTCAAATTTTAGATCTTGTACCGAGCTTATTGTCAGATATACTAATCTGCAGTAATTTAATACTTGCATTTTACATAACAACTCTAATCTTTATGAAACTAATTATATTTATTTTCATACTTAAAGTGTACTAATTAATTTTTTTTTTAAATTATTGCTTCCTTCATTAAATGAGTTGAAGATCTTTACGCATTATACCCAAAGGCTAGTAGCAATCTGCCAGCCTACATTGTGGGATAAATACCACATAAGGAGTTTTTACTTTTGACAAGTGTAAACAATATAATTTATCGAGGTAAAAATTAATCTGAAAATAGGATAGTATTTAAATATTGTCAAGTTAATTTTTACATGAGTAAGGTATAATAATTTTATATCTTGTCAAACATAAAAATTCTTTATGTGTATCTTGTCCAACGATTACCTTAGATTTAGGGTTATTGTAACACAAAGCACTCTCTCAGAAGTCCTCTCTTGTAGTCGACGAGGTTTAGCCACAACTTGTTTGGCTGTTAGGGACAAGACATCTTTCTGCTAGCCCATGCCCATCACTAGTTACTGTCTTCCTTTTTACACTTTTATTTGTTTTATATTGCCAAAATTTTAACACACCCACACATTTTTGGTAAATGACCTTATTATCACATGTATAAACAAAACCTCGATAATCTCAATAACCCAATAAAACGTGAAAACCTTAAACATGAAAAATTAATGAAATAAATCTAAACCAAGTTAATATACAGATTTAATATTGTTTGCATTTTATTGATTGTCAGTTTTATAAAACATTATTACACTGAGGTGCCAAAAACCTCATAATTAGTTCGATGGTGCTACAAATGTGTACGTTCTTTAATAATATCCTCTCAAGAAATACTCATAACATCTAGGATTTTACTCCTACACTAATGAATTACAATAAACATTTTGGTGGTAAAGATAGTTAAGTCTAGGTCAACTAACATATCTTTCTTCGAGATTTAGTGTTCGAAAAAGAATCTATAATAACATCAGAGTAAAATTTTTTTTGTTATTTCTCATTCAATAGTTAAAACTGCTATATCCTTAAACGTGCCTCAGTCATTGTAGATCTGCAGTAGTTTTTTAATCTTCTCAGAACGGAGAAGGATTGTTCCGTTGAACAATTTTAATGCGTGTCTACTTAAATATATATGTCTTGGAGTTGGTTATCATGCAACACTATACAGTTAAAAATTGTTTTTGGTCATTCGTCTTTTTTCAATTCTTTCAAAAATCTAACAAAATGTAAAATCTCATTCACTTATTCTTTCGATTCGGGCAAATAGTTATTGTACAAATTAACCATTTCTTACTGTTTTCTTTAAGAGTGTTCATGTCAAGGTTTTCTTTTTCATAATTACAGAAGGCTGTGTACTGAGCTAAATAAAAGTATTTTTTCTTCATTCAAATTTGCCCCCCTCAAAAATTTGCCACCCCAGGCTGCAGCCCTTATATCCCCCCCGCCTTAAATCCGCCACTGATACCGTCAAATGTTTGTACTATTAGATGACAAAAATTATGGCTGTCGTCTGCATTTACAAGCCCTTAGGTTATGTAAACATGAATGATTACAATGGTTTGCATGTTATGCAAAGTGTTCTTGAGGTTATAAATGGAATTAATAATGTTAATATAAGATGTTTGAAGCCACAATGGCCGTGGTTGTTAAGGCGTGAAAGCTTTATCAATCGTCATGGCAACCATCAATGGAAAAGTTCCGGGTTCAATTCCCATTGACCCCGAATAATTTTCTAAATGGTTTCTTAACAGACATCATTGGCTGTGGTTCGGATTCCACATAAAACTGTAGGTCCCGTCTTCATTAGCCTTAAAGTGCAAAACAGCAGGACGTTAAAAAAAATAAATAAATAAGATATTTGGTTATATGATTTAATTTTAAATTGATTGAGTGTGGTGAATATTGTTTTCGGCGTACTGTGTTATAAGTTAGTTTATGCTATTTCTGTTTTATGTTATTTTAATATAATACACTTTCAAATACATTCCAAAACAATTTCTAATGTTATCATAATGTTCTATTGACTATTCTCAAACATAATTGTGTATGTCTATTAAGTTTTTAAATACCTGAAAATAAATTAAGTTTTATTAAAAATTTGATAGGGAGGTGTATTCCGTGTTTGCTGGCGTTCTGAATCTAATGTATTCGGATATAAGTAATTCGACCGAGTTCCTTTGTGTTATCTTGATACAATATTTATAAGTACTCAGAGAGTTTGTACAGTAAAGTCTCGATAATTCGAGGTGAACGGGACCGGGACCACCTCGAACTATTGAAAACTCTGACTATCGAAATTTATATGAGGAAAAGAAATAAAACGATGCTAAGAAATACAGGTATCAAAATATGAACTTTACTAAAACAAAGAGTTTACACTAGGCATTTACTTTGACAGAATAACATTTTTTTAAGTCTGGCAAAAACTTACTTCATGAAAAAATGGTGGATTGTCTTTTGTTTGGTGAAGCTGCAACGTTTTCGATCAGCAATTTCATGCCAACGTCTGAAGAGCAGGATGTCGGTTGGTGTCGCGTCAGGCTGTTATTCCACGTAGCACAAGGTGGAATCAAGTGCAGCGTAGCCATCGGTGTGACTCATCAGAGGTACCATTTCGGCCTCGTCATCTTCCTCACTCTCACACTGCGATGGATCGTTAATCATGTAAATTATTGAAGGGTTTGTAACTTCCAACTGTTCGTCTGAATTTAACCACTCTGTTACCATTTCAACATTTTCTGCCTCTTCACACCCTGGCAACTTTCTGATTAAATTATACAACAGGTGATTGTCCTTGTCGTCAAAATCATCAGTTTCTGTGTTAGGCCTACTTTCCTGTAGAATTTTTCTTCATGACTTAGAAATTGTATCTGACTTTATCTCGCTCCAAGACTCACTGATCCAGTAGACAACATCCTTCACAGTCACTTTCTTTAAAGTTCCTTCAATATTTTCATTGTCTTCCGAATGCAAGATTGATTGTAACAATCTTCAACGATTCTTGTCCTAAAGGCATTGATTCCAGAACGCCATGATCCAAACTGGTAACGTTTGGTGGGAGAAACAAGGCACGGATTCCATTGCACTGCAGTTCGTCTACACTTGGATGTGAAGATGCATTATCCATTGTCAAAATAGTTTTGCATGGCGATCCCGTTTCTTTTAAAAACTTTTTACATTCCGGTACAAATGAGTTCAAAACCAAATTCTTAAAGATTTCCCGATTCATCCAGGCATTGTTTTGATGCGTGTAGATCACCGGAAAAGCTGAAATGGTTACATTCTAAAATGCTCTTGGCTTGACAGACTTCCCAATCACAACCAGTTTTAGCTTGTGGTTTTCAGTTGCATCGAAGCTGCCATCATTTTATTGTGAGCCACTCTTTACTTTTTTGTGTCCAGGAGCACTTTTTTTCTTCACGAGAAGCAAGTGTTTTTGCTGGCAACATTTTGAAATTTAAACCAGTTTCATCGCAGTTGTAAATTTATTCATTAGATAAATTTTCTTCAATTATGATTTTTTTAAACTTTACAATAAATTCTGAAACGGTCTTAGAGTCACCAGAGAGTTTTTCTCCGCATACATCTAGTTGACGTACTCCGTACCTCTTCTTCCACTTGTCGAGCCAGCCCACACTAGCGGCAAAACTGTCATCTCCCTCCTGCAGCTGGTTTCTAAAAACCAAGGCTTTCTCCTGTAAGATTGTGCCAGAAATAGGAGCCCCCATCTGTCTTTGTTGTGTAAACCACATGTACAAAGCCTCACTTGTTTTTTCAAACTCCAATTTCTTTACAGTTTTTCAGTTAAGAGATTCTTCAGAGCATTTCTTGAAGAAAACTGTTCCAATGTAAGTCGGTTTCTTCGCCAGTCACCAACAGTAACTTCGCTGACACCGTATTCGAGAGCAAGTTATTTTATTGTTTCTCCTTTGTCGAGTCGTTGAAACACTTCTAACTTAACCTTCAAAGGTACAAATTTCCTTTTTTTTTCTACAGCATTCATTTTTAAAAGATTTACAAATAAAAACATAATACAAAATGAAACACAATATACTGTACTATACTGTACCAACAACGACAATCTAAAACATCACCTTCAACAAAAGATTTGATTGCATGAACAAACAAAAGCAGAGAGAAGCATGCACATTTGGTCAGTGATGCAGATACAACTAAATCCAATCGGCCTGCAGAAAGCAGCTCGACAGGTGGTGTGTTATGTTGTGAGCGGGAGGGGGAAAACGACTGATACAGTAAATGACGCACTATCTCAGCTGTGCAGTATGTTTTATCGTTGTTTTTTACGAGACTCGGATTTATGGGAAACACGTAATTCCGAGACTCGAACTATCAGACTCTACTGTACTGTTATAATCAATGTGGACTGGGAACCTAAGCCCTGACTACTAGCCCAAGATATCCTGATTTAATGTGTTAGGTGTGCTGAAAGTTAAGAACAATGAAGCAGTTGCTACTTTTTGGCCACTCTCTGTGCGCATAATTAGAGAAATATCAACTACGGAATTTGATACTAATTCTTGTTTTATTTCTTCTAGTCAGACATGGAGGTTATCTCTGCTCCTTTAGAGGTGTTAAAGGATCTGTGAGGCTCCACAGATACCTTATTTAGTCGAAAAAGGAATAGGCCTACATTTTTAGTGGGGTAGAAATACATGTCTTCAGCGCCAACCCTAAAAGTTAGAGGGGATTTAAGGATTAAAAAAAAGCTTTGAAATATAGATTTGGAATGGTGTTTCAAAAACAAAAATGTTAGAAATTATACAAAATATAGAAAAACAAATAAAAACATTTTAACAAATGTTCAAACAAAAATTTCACTGACCTATAAATATAAAACCAGTCTTGCTGTTGTAGCAGGTACCCTCCACCACATTTAATAATAATACTAATACTAGATCAGTGCTGGATCTACAAATTGAAGGCCCCCCCTGCAAAATTTCTCCAAGGGCCCCTCGAGCAGACATCGATGGAGGGAACAAAGGGAAAACCGTACACATTTTTTTCATAAAATAACTAGAGTAATGTTTAACATAAAGTTTATCAAATAAATGTTGCTAAGCCTTATTAAACAAGTTGTACACATATTTAAGAACTTACATGAAAGTTAAGTGTAAAACGTTTAGAGATTAAAATTTTTTTTACTTTTTCCAATTTAAACTACTTTTAGGAAACTATTATTTCCTGAACAAATATAAGTTTTTAAATACAAATATTTGTTATAATTGTAATTGTACAAAATAATAAGCAGTAAATGTATAATGCCTCAAAATTATCTTGGTTCTTTTTTTTATTCACAAAGATAAAATGAAATACTTCAAAAAATCTCAAATTCATATTTGCAAGTGATTTTACTAAAAAATTGGTTTTTCTTGGTTTCATTAGAGAAAATCGTTTGGTGAGTTCTTTGTAGTCAAGATTAGAAGCTTCTTTGCCGATTATGGAAATGACTCCCAGCTCACTTAACCTTTCTTGTCCCATAGTATTTCTTAAATACCGGTAACTCTTTATCCTTTTCATTGTGGAGAATGACCTCTCTGCAGACGCAACTGTTACCAGCAACGTGAGGAAAAGATTTAGGGCAGTAAGAACTTCTGTATAAAACTGGAAGAAATGATCTCAAATCCACATTCAAAAGTTTTTTCAGATCAAATACAGATTCAGCCTTAGAAATTTCATCTTTAAGGCTTCCTCATAAAGAGATTAGTTCTACAGTAAAAGATGGTTCAACATCTTTTGCGTAATTTTGTTGTAGATGGTTGGCCTTCACCAATATTTCATTTTCTGAAAGAGATAGAAGTGTCTGGAAATAAAACAGAACATAATCTCACAACACTCTCGGGGTATGAAAATCTCTTGCAAATCTGCCCATTAACCAAATCAAAAAGTTTTTACTACACATTTATTCTGAACATTTGGTTTTCATTTGAAAATCTGTAGTCTTCAGACAGCTCATCAATATACGTTTTTAAGGCCACGCTCCCCTTAACGGCAAGTTGGTAGGCGACGCCAGCGCGCTCCACAGCTACGATATCAGTTTAAACTAGAATCCTCCACAAAGTTGAGTCACAACAAAAGTAGTTCTTTCCGCTTCAGGCGAGTGGGGGGAACCCCCTTCCCTTAGCTAGACACGAAGGGAGGGGAGGAGAATGACCTTGTCGAGTGAGTTTTCGCCAGCCGTAGCCGAGCCGATGTCTACCCGTAATAAACTTTCATCTCCGTGTTGTGTGTGCCTTCTGACTGATTCTCCTATTAGCCCAGTCAATCTGTACATCCTCAGATGCAAAAGGTCGAGTAGTTCTGATTTTTTGGTATGTTGTATGTATAGGGGCACTATTTAAAATTCCAAGTTTTCGACCTCGGGCGTGCTCCGCTCGTGCCACCGGCGCCGAAAATCCCAAATTTTTTTGACCTTGTTTTAGTTTTTTCACATTTTGAGCATTAAGGACTGGTTTGACAAAATAAATTAACCAGTCCTTTTTTAAAGAACAGTAAATTTGCCACAATTTAAAACTAAAATCATCTTCCTGAGGATAATACTTTTTGAGTTACAGCCATTCAAAATTTGAGCAAATTTACAACATTTTCCAAAATCTTAGTTTTTACAAAGTATTTTTGTTTTTTCGCTGTGAAATAAGGGTTTCTCAGCAAAACTGATAAGGACTAACTTTAAAATGGAGAAAGGTATGTTTAATATGTGACCAAAATGGGATTTCTACCATGAATAGCTTCTGAGATACAGCTGTTTGAATTTTGAGTAAACTTCCAATAAATAAATAATATGAAATTTTAAAAAAAATGTAATTGAAAAATTAAAATTGTTTGTACAAGGGTACAACTATATACAATCACATCAAGTATAATGTATTTTAAATTAAAGAGTATATACAGTAAAACCCCGGTTAACCGAACTCGGGCCAACCGAAACCCGGGTTATCCTTAACGCCTCCAAAGATCGGAAATCCAAAAATAATAAGCCATATTATATTGTATGTACAATGTTATTATTTAAAAAAAATAAAAATTAAAACCTTTTTCTACATCTTAAACATATATTACAAATTAAGTAGCGGCTTTAAAAAAAAATGTGCCAATGTCAAACGTTGATTTCAGTTTTCTCAGGACTCGTAAAAAGTTAGAAGTTCCAAACCGCGAAATAAACAAACCCCTATCCCTAATCTGTCGTAATTGTTTTTATTTCTTTTAACACAGTTAGTCAACGACGGCTGAGCTCCTTCTAATGAAAAGATGGCCGGACATCGCTGCTCTAAAACGTTTGGAGGCAAGAGATTTATCAAAGGTTTGAAGCTGTATAGGCGTAATATTCTCCACAATACCCGAAGCCGTGAACTTCTTAACTTTAGTAATAAATAGTACCTTCTGGTTTTATTGAACTGGAAGGGGTTATAGCCATGACATAGCATTCCCATAGCATGAAAAATGCCTGAACCGTCCAATGTATGGACTTTAAAATCGGCATTATCAAATACGAACTGTACAAAAGCACTGTCATCTATCTCCAGTTTGTCAGGACGTAGGATTGCCGATGTTGTCAGAACCAAGGTGTCATTGTAATTGGATGAGAAACCTAGAATTGACAGTAGTTCAATGAGGTGCTTTGATCAAAATTTGTGGTACAAATACACACCAACTCCAAGTAAAAGTGAGGATAAAAACGAACGAGGTCGAACTGCAGCTATTAGGGCATGTGACATTGCGACACATTTCGTTTTCCACTTATCCAGACTGCTACGCTTACCTTTGAGGATGAGAATTTCAAAAAATCTTAGTACTGATTTGGGTATTACAGAATCAATATTTTCAAAGAAATTAGAAATTATTCATTTTTTCATATGGTTTTGCTCGAATATCTCCTAACATTAGTTCAGCTGCAGCTTCTATAACTCGCATTTTTTCTTTTTCAAAACTACGCGTGATTTAAAGCACAAAGGACAGCACACAACTAACAGTTGATCAGAGATAATAATACCAAGAGATAAGAGATAATAATATCTGGAACTAACCCACCCCACAAATTGCTTCTGTGGAAGAGAGTTCAGAGCCTACATCCCCTTCTTCGCACTTCACAGCCATCAACAAACCTTTTCATTTGAACACCTGTCACAATCCATGACCCAGGATGACTCATCTACCTATAGTATTTATATTCTGTCACTTTCAATACTTCTGTTCCAGACTATCCACCAGTCTTATAATGTAGAAAGATACATTATATTATGTAAAACTAGCAGCATTTTAACAGTGTTGCCTTACAAGCAAGCCATTAAAGATAGAAACGACACATTGTCACATTTTAAAGTTACATTTCTCTAATTTATAGTTAGTCCTTATAAATGTTGCTGAAAAATTATAGTTTAACAGTAAAACAGCGCAAATACTCTCTGAAAACTAACAATTTAAAAAAAACTTTCAATAATTTACTCAAAATTTGAATGGCTGTAACTCAAACAATATTTAATGTAACATTTTTTATTTTCATAAATATAAACTCTTTCATTTAAAATAAACGTAATTTGATGTGATTAAATTTAATATTGTACACTTCTACCAACAACTTGAATTTTTCAATTACAATTGGTTTTTTTTACATTTCATATTATTTATTTCTTGGAAGTGTACCCAAAATTCAAACAGCTGTATCTCAGAAGCTATATTCATGGTAGAAACCCCATTTTAATCACAAATTAAAGCTACTTTTCTCTACTTTAAAGTTAGTCCTTATCAGTTATGCTAAAAACTCCTTATTTCACACAAAAAAAAAACGAAAATACTATGTAAAAACTAAGATTTTGAAATGTTTTGCAAATTTGCTCACGTTTTGAATGGCTGTAACTCAAACAGTATTATACTCAGGAAGATGATTTTAGTTTTAAATTGTGGCAAATTTACTGTTCTTTAAAAAAGGACTGATTGATTTTTTTTGTCAAACCAGTCCTTCATGCTAAAAATTTGAAAAAACTAGAACAAGGTAAAAATATTGGGGTTTTTCAGCGCCGGTGGCGCGCGCGGAGCATGCCCGAGGTCGAAAACTTGGAATTTTAAATAGTGCCCCTATACATACAACATACCAAAAAATCAGAACTACCCGACCTTTTTCATCTGAGCCCCCCTTTTGGGATACGGATTTACTGGACTATATAGTTTTATTATGTTACCACATTTGACTCGTCAATTCCAATAGTAAAGGTATGGCGCCAATTCAACTTGACTATAAATACTTCGAGTAGGCCTACATCCTAAAAATTCATTAAACCAAAATTTAAAACTCCATAATTTCACACCATTGCCCACGTCTGACATGGTTGTTTAATAACAGGCAGTCATTTATGGGATACCTGTACCTGTTATGATGTTATAAAACAGATATTTTGAGAAATATTTGAACCATATATGAAAAGTTTATTTATAGTGTTTTTGTTTTGTAAATAATCAGTTGTGTGTGCATTACTAGTACAATGGATACAAATTAGGTTCAGTTATAATAAAATTGTTTTTAGAATTAATTCTTTAAGTACATCGTTCTTTTTACATACCCTAACTAAGGAATGGGATTCGAACAGTACCGTCAAGTGTGTATGCTAATAATGTATTCATTTAACTTCTTTAATTGGTAAATGTTGCTATTAACATGCCAGATCTCAAAAGACGTACAGAATGTCCAAAGACCCATATACGAAAATATGTATTACTTTCTCAAAAATGTTATTATTTTTGTAGCACTGTTTTAGATAAACTGAAAATATACGATTAGTTTTGACAATTTCTGTAAGGCCAAGTGTTATTCATTAATTTATTTATATAAAAACTCGATAATCAAACTACTCTGGAATTTCGCAACATGGGTACATTTTTTATTTATTTGTATGGGACAATTCATTTTGTAGACTCAATCTATAATTACAATTTTAATATAACAAATTCAATATACATATAAAAACATGTACACATATTATGCAATGGGAACCTGATGGAAAAAGTTACATTACCAGTGGTATAAATTATTTTTCTTTTAGGTAAGGAATAAAGCTAAAAATAATTACAACTTTAAAAACATTACTAATAATAAAAGACATAAATTTTAATTGCATAGTCTATATTATCTATGTGAAAGAGAAAAAAATGGGAATTTGCAATAATATGAAAGAATACATCTAACTAATTGTAAAAACAACAAAAATTTCCCCGGGAAATAATATTTATAGGAATTATGAAAGAATAAAAGTCGAAATTGTATAGGTTAAGTTTCGACTTTTCCCAAATATTTCACGTAATTATAACAAAATAAATCACTTCACATACACCAAACTCGTAAGAATTAAATAAACTAAACAATATTAATCCCAAAAGTACACACAAAGCAAGAAAATTAGAAAATGATGTAACAAAACGTTAATTACGAAAACAATAACATCGTACCTTTAAAAACAATAGAAACTACAATATAACTGCGTAATTGAAATACAATTTCACCAACGTTGCCAAATCGAACAATAGGTTATTGTACTGAATGGGGTGTGTATAAATCGGTGACCTGTGGACTAGTAAACGGGTGACCGCAGCATTGTATCTCTTTGGTTCTGTAATTCGTTATTATCACATTATATAATTAAAATAAAATTTAAAAAACCTAAAATAAGGTTCTAACCTATTATAGTATTTAGTCACAGTATGTTTACTTTTTACTTACTCTGGCAGATAACAGTATAATTATATTCGAAATTTTAGGGGGGGGGGGGCTTGGGGGGATCAAAGTTAT
>JAGFPH010004448.1:10543-44597 GCA_018207615.1 Philaenus spumarius | reverse complement strand
TTGCGGTTCCTAGATCCGGCCATTAGAAATAGTAATTTTCTGGTTTACACTAACTAAAGAAACACTAAAGAATATGCTGAAGTCAGAGTTTTAGATAATTAAAGGAAGAGGAGCTAACTTGAGGCTGTTGAAGCTTAAAGTAGTCTGTTAAATTCCCTTATACATTTTCTTCAGTTATTGTTTGCAAGAACGCAGTTTAAATAAAAATCAATCTGTTATATATGTGATCACCAGTACTAAAGGGAAACGATTTAATTTTAAAAACTGAAAATTTTGTGTTGTCTTTTCAACTCAAAAACTAGGTACTACTTAAATTATTTTATTTGATAAACATGGGTGCATAAAAACAATATTAGATTTAAGAAATTAAAATTATTTATTTGTTTCAACACTTATTTGGAATTTTTATACAGTTTAGTGTTTAGAATTCAAATTAGGTTTTGTAACAAATTTAATACTTTTATCTGGATGTTCAAATTCCAACTCGAAGATGGTAATATCATTTTCAGCCGGGGAAGGACGTAAGTAACAACCAGGTAAGTACAGCGTAATCTGGGGCCCAAGAGTAGGCCAGTATCTGCCCAAGTTATATTGGTTCACAAACAACACTCCCTGGAAAATAGTAAAACCATACAGAATTAAAATCAAATGCAAAATTATGTTTAATAACATTGTTAAAGCAAATGTAAAAGCACACATTTTCTCACAAGTCAAACTGAATATTTACTTACCAATGCAAAATGGTTAAGGTTGTTCTAATTATTGTCTATGTGTTTTTCAACTTTTTTACAAAAATGTACATACCTTTTCAAAGATATGTACTAGACCAAAAATGTATTATATTTTTCAAATGTACTGGTATAAGTGTAAAAAAACTCTTATAGTTAGTCCAAGTTAGTCTCTGCGCCAACAATTTTCAACAAATATCAAGAAAGTAATTCTTTTCTTGATATTCTATACAAATATTTTAAGAAAGGAAAATCCTAATAATTTACTGAATTAATTCTATGATTTTTTTATATTTAGCCTCATTCTTGTATTGAGTTAAAATCAGACAGGTCTAATTTTTGAAGTGCTGATATTTATTTTTTTGTTTTGTGACTATGTGCAGAGTATCCCCGAACTATCTGGTCCCCTTTTGTGGATTTGTTCCAGGGATCGAGACAAACATATTTCACAATATAAACATGGGTCTACGTTGCTTACTTTTTCGTCTGTACGTGTTTTTTTACAAAATAATTCATGTCTAGAGAACGGTTCGACCGATTGAGTTCAAACTTGTTAAAAAGTCATTACATAACATAACAATGATCTATTTTAAATCAAATAAGAGATTATATCCAATCATGCATTTCAAAATGGCGACTGTTTGAAAATTTCAAAGCTAAATTACCCAAAAACCGTACATTTTATGTTATGTTCGGGTTCTTTAATAATTTTTAACATTGATCACCATTGTAAGATTGTAGTACAACTTTAATATTTCACGTCTACATAGGTCACTGGTCGTTGTAATAATGCTGCTCTGCGCATAGTAACCAGACTTGTAAAAATGTTTGCATTAGGCCTACTGAACATAATTTTGGATTTTGCTGAAAGTTTGGGATTAGAGGCTTTTGGGTCTAAAAAATCGATTGGTAAAAACCACTACCTCAGGAAAACTCGTATTTTTCTAAACAACTCATTTGAAAATTGAAAATTTTTAACATTGGGCTTATGGAGTTTAAAATCATTATATATATGTTTATTGACTATAATAACAACAGTAATCAGCTGTTTCCTATATTATTTCCATTATCAGCTGATTTCAAGCTTAAAATAATTTTTTAAATTTCTAACCTTTAAGATAGGTTTTTGTGGAGAACGACATCATCTGTTGAAGTATTTTTATTTCGTATTAGAGTATAGGATAAACAGTTCATATGTACGTAAGTTCGAAAAATATTCATATTTATTCAGTATGCAATTTGTATTTACATACATTTCATAAAAAAAAAAATACCGAGTAATGCTCGGTCGCTCAGGTACTTAATTTAAAATTAGAAGTGGACACTGTCATGCCAGCTGAAAGTCAAACTCTAACCTTACTTTAGGTGCAATGGACAATCACTTACCTTTCCCCAGCCACTCATATCCACATAAGTATCTAGAGGTGTTGTCATATTATCCGGAAGTTTAAATTTGCCTGTGTAGAAAGCAGGAGGATATACTGTGTCGTGGTTTGGTAATTTTTCTATTTGAGAAATATCGCTGAGTGAATAACTTGTATGTATCCAATCTTCAATGACTGATTTACTTATGGTTACATTAGATAAAATACCCTGGAATAAAAAATTTGCTTACATTTAAAAAAAAGTAACAAATTCCCTATAGAACAATACATTTTTTTTTAATTTTGGCCAACAATGTAGTTAATTTGTAAAAGAAGATTTTGTTTAAAATTCTGTAACTTAAAAAACATTAAAATTTCCTTTGCAAAATATCAAAACACTTTTAAAAGTTAAAGAATGATTTGTTTATAGTTAAATATTGCATTAGTTATTCAGAAGTTTAAACATTAATTACGACTGTGAACATTTTTGAAATGGTTTAAAAAATTTTTAAATAAATGAAGAATTTTCAGGTTTCATAAAATATACTTACAAAGCTTGAAATATTATATTCTAGCAAAGTTATAAATCCATTGGCCTAGATTTTTAGAAAACTTACCCTTAAATAGTTGATAGTTTAAGTTTTCTATTACATACTATTTATTCAAAAAAATATAGTATGATTTCAGCTCTACATGTGGTGTTTGTGGAAAGTTCTTTTACTGGATTAAATGTTGCCTTTGAACCAAACAAACTCTTCAAAACCAGTGCGTACATTTCAATAACTATTCTGCAAACCTCTTGAATTTCCCACACAACTGAAAAAACCTCCTTTGAATTTCTATAAGAAATGGGTACTAGCAAACATTTTCTGTTATAAATATTCTAACAAAAAAGATCACATTTATTTAAATACATATTTAAAGAATGTCCGAAAGAATGTCCACAATAGAGGCAGACCGGATATAAATTTATATTCTTCCATCATTCCATTCCAGAA
Source organism: Philaenus spumarius (assembly GCA_018207615.1). Taxonomy (NCBI): domain Eukaryota; kingdom Metazoa; phylum Arthropoda; class Insecta; order Hemiptera; family Aphrophoridae; genus Philaenus; species Philaenus spumarius. The sequence goes on along the minus strand of JAGFPH010004448.1, from coordinate 41,507 downwards.
CATAGCAATTGAATCATTCATCTATATCTGATATTTTGTTTAGGCAATTCCTTCAACTCTCTCAAGGAGATTCCCACTGCTACCTATATATAAGAATTGTTCATTTCCATATTCTTTTTGATCATTTACTTCACCTGTGTATTGCGGAGGTCATCCAGCACACTGAGGACGATGTGATCTCATTGCTTCTTCTTAGAACATGTTCCAGATACATATACATTTTTACTTTCATAAAAAAAAAGCTTTATTTTCATTTCCTTCTAGAGATCTTTGTTTTTGTTTGGCCACAGGTTGGTGGCCCCTTTAGTGATTTGAAATTACATGATTACAGAAAACTGTATTTAAAAAGTCCAACTCAACATTAGCTGTTTGAATATAGAACCACCTTACAAATGTCGAGCATGGTTAGACAAATTAGTCGCAAGAGCTAAAGTATTCTTGAAGGTATTAAAAAACAAAATAATCAACTGCCTTGTCAAAAACACTGGTTTTATCAATTCATGACTAGTAGCCCTGACAATAAAGGCAAAAAATAGGCCATTGTTGGAAGTAATTACTGAAAAGCTGAAATTTTGTCAGATGTTACAATAATATTAGAGGCATAGATGTTACAATAATATTAGAGGCATATTTACACAAAAGTCCCCGACCCTCCTCCTCCCCCACCCCCTTTACACAGAATATTGCTTGCGTCTACAGTTTTAGTGGGAGATTTGTCAAGTGTGGATTTTTCATGGTAGTAAGACGACAAATTTAGTGCGTTGGCAGTGATAATAAATTACATAGTTACATTGTTATTTTTTTATTTATTCATGATAAATAACTTTTAACTTTATTCAGTTAGGATTTTTCCTGGCTAACTTATAACTCTACTCAGTTTTTTTTTTTGATCGACTAACTCTAACTTCTATCAGTTACTTTATTAGACTAACTTTCCCAACTCTGTTCATATGTCTCTTAAATATTTATCATTAATTCCATCAAGCTTCCTCTTTGCTATTTCCCACTCTTCCTCGCAGTATCAAGGTAAGATTTTGCACACTAATAATTCTAATTAAAAATGTGTAAAACAAGTTGAATTGAGTGGAATTTCAAAAATAGGAGATATTACCCAGTAATTTTAAATTTGTGTGATGAATATAAATGTGTCTGTTGAATTTGATTTATACATTTACGTGCATTATACATTTATATAGACACCTGATGAAGTCTATATAAATGTATAATAATTCAAACAGTTAAAAATCACCAAAATAAAAGTTTTGTTTAGTAACAGGCCTACCTTGAAATCTTTAAAGTGGCCATAGTTGATCCTGCCTTGGTTTTCCACCAACAAACTGAGAGTCTGTCCAGGACGAGCTAACATTGCAACTGTATTAATATTCAATCTTCTACTAAGAACTCCTGCGTAAGACTGTAAAAGATATTAAATTACAATATTACATACTGTTTGCTTACCATTGTAAAATTGTTTGCATACTATGAACAACAATTTTAATTGAAATTCGTAACAAGGGAAGAGCTTACGTAGTCAAGATGTTGTAATTGAATTGAGATTTTAGCGGTCAGGGCTTGGGTTTTATTTTTATACTGACGTAACGGTGATTATTTTATGTTTTCACCAAATATTTTTTACATATAAAAAGGTTGGTTCCTTCTATATAGCCAAGGCCATAGTTAATTTTCTATTCAGAATATAGTTTCTCGTATTTAAATTTTTTATGCCGTCTTGTTTATGCCTACTGAATTCTTGTTTTTAAATGTTAATCTTAGTCAAATGATTTCGTATTGAGTTGATATTTTAATTTTAGTAGATTGATATATTAATTTTGAAACATTTTGATGTGGGAACTATAGGTCAAAAAGGTCAGAAAGTATTTTTAATTAAATTCAATAGGTTCATAAGTCGTGATTTAGCTTTGTTTTTACATCTTGTTCAGTGTTGCGAATAATTGCTGCTAGGTGGCAGGCGTATCGCCTTGATTAAATGAAAGACATTAGTGACACGTTTATTATATTTCCCGCTCTCATGCATATTTACATTTTGGTTGAAATATTTACAATTAATTAGGTGAATATTTTGAATTGTTATAGGCCTAACTTACATGAATTTTCAGTTATTCACAGTGCTACAAACATGTACGTTAGTGTCACAATAAAATAAAAAATCAATACTACAACCTCTATCGCTTAAAATAAAGATAGAGCAAGCAGGTATGAGTAAATTTATGCCACGAGTTCCGGCACATAAGGATAATGTGAGACTATACTGCGTAGCTATTAGTTAGGTTATGATACTATTGTAGATATCATATGTTTATTGAATCATATGTTTATACATATGTTTATAGTCATATGTAAATAACTATTCAGCAATAGTTTTAGTACATTGTTGTTCAAGTTCTGTTGAATATAACCAAGATTAATAAAATGTGTTATATCAATATCTTGTTAGAATTCAACCAATTCAAGACACAATAGTTTTGGCGACGAGGATATCAATTTAAAAATTAAATTAGGAGAAACATGAAGAATATTATAATTATCACATGTATTATAGATATCATATGTTTATTGAATCATATGTTTTACATATGGTTATAGTCATATGTAAATAACTATTCAGCAATAATAGTTTTCGTACATTGTTGTTCAAGTTCTGTTCAATATAACTAAGATGTGTTATATCAATATCTTTGTTATAGTTAATTCAACCAATTCAAGACACAATAGATACCTTACTTGCAATATTTTAATAGTAAATTGGAATCAAAAGAAATAGTTGAATATTTTTATACAAAGTAAGGAGAGTTTACAAGTAAATTTGATTTAAATGTCAACTAACAGAATAATTAAATGGAAATTTTAATTGAAAGTCACTGGTAACCAGCTGCGTGGGTTCTGTATTCCTAACATTATAAATAGGCAGTGTAATTAAATCACGTAGGCCTAGACAACAATTTAATGCAATTTATGTATCCAGCTTTCCTTAGAAAACAGAGTATAATGATAACATAAGTACTGTCAACAACATTAAAATAATGAACATCAAGAACAAGTGTATAATCCAAAAAATACATAAAAAACATAAATACAATACGTACAGCTTTCATCCATCCGTCTATTTGTTTAGCTTAAACAAAATAATAATCACTGATCAACCGGCGGTTTGTAAATTTGCCCGAATGACTGTATGGGTAGTCTGACCCTGATAATTATTAGCGAATTTTCATAGGAAAAATGAGCTATTGCAGTGGCCCTTATGGTGAGACCCAAGGTCGGGAGTAACAAATGAGCACCGATTATGGTCCCCAGAACACGTTTTGGGGTGTCATTAAAATTCATATATATATATGTGTTCGCACTCTAGCGGCCGCATTATAAGTCCGATTTGGTCCAAATTTGGTACACGTGTTGGTTGTCTATGTCGCTCGGACGAGTTCGTTAGCCAAAAAATCCAACAACGGTAAGTACGTTTTTTGACCGGAAGTAACTATTTTTTGAGATTTTACTACGAGAATGAAATTTTGTTAGAGTTTTTTCTAAATATATAAATGTAGGATGTTATTCTGCACATTTTGTTTTTTTACGCGACCTTATAGCTCACTTGGTTCCCCCAAAATCGATCAAAACGTAAAATATCATAAAAGTACCCGGTTCGAAGCCAAGTGGTGCAAACTCGTGAGGCCACTAGGCGCAAACAAGTTCTACTAATATATTGCGTACACACAGATAGCTGTTCAACACCTTTGTGAGTAGATCTATTTCCTAAATTGTTGGTTGAATCCCTATAACATAGGCCTATGTTATAACTCACGTCAGCGGTCCATCTGCATGGTAGAATTATTGTACTTATTCTTAAATACATATGAATATTTTGCCCAAATTGTGCTCACATGTATACTTATGAAAGCACCATTTCTACATTTAAATTGTTATATTCTTCATTTAAAAGCATATATCCTTATTAACTTTATTGATCAAACTTTACCTTATCCAAGTACACAATAGCTCTATCATGAAGTTTGTCGATGGTGAGCACTGCTGGATCTCCAATATTTTGTGGAACTTTTGCTTCGTACAAAATGAATCCGTAATTTTGTCCAAGAAATTCAAAGGACAAAGGATATTTTGCTCTTACGGGCAGTTTAGGTGCAGGCGTTTCAAATATCCGCACTTTCGGATGCAGTTTCACAGTTCCGTAGTCTCCTTTATTTTCTGGCTGTGGCACTGGTACATCCGGGAGAGGGAGGTACTTAATATATAAAAATATTGTTAGTGATATATAAATCTTATATTATTAACAACTGAGGACATCAATAAACTATAAATAATAATGTAAAATTAAATTGTACCAATTCAAAAGAACAAATTTTTTTAAATATGAAGTGAGTAAAATATAAACTGGACTTCTGCACTTCATCTACTCAGAAAATCCCAAGCGGGTTGGCTGATTAGGGTGTAGAATGACGATGTTTTATAAAGGGGATGTTTCTTTCCGTTCCTTTGACAGTAGAGCCATGAGAGAACTAGAGGATCCATTGCCTGTTGTGTTAATAAAATTTTAAACAAAGGAATGCGTTAAACCATCGTAAGTTTTGACTTGGTTGAAGACTCAGTTTAGGGATGCTAAGAGTCTCTGATCCAAGTGCTTGATTGGTTCAGCAAGTTTAAGGGTGGAAGTGTGGAAAATAAAAGTCATGATCGAAGCAGTTTGTGACCTTACCAAAAGTCACCGGCAGTAGATTGTTAATGAATTTGCTTTGTAGGTGGAGTTTATACTACATAAGTGTTCATGATACCATACAGAGCATCTTGGCTTCAGAAAAGTCTGTGCAACTGCCGACCGAAGTTCGATGTTATTGGCCAAAAACAGTAAAAGTTACAAAATTTGAACTCCTTACCTACAACCTAGATCCCTATTTGTCGTCTTGGGATTATATTTTGTTTGAACCTAGAAAGAAGCGCTGCGAGAAGGATCGATCTGAGGACATTCAAGAAGTTGAGGATCGCACACACAATTAGTTGACAATTCAACCTTATAGTTGCTTTGAAGAAGAGATCTGCAAGCTTCCAAAATAATAGAAAAATATGTAGAGCTTGCAAGAGACGGTGTTGAGAAAAGTTATAGGTTTATTTGTAGTTTTTCATGATCAATAAATGTTTATAAAACAAGTCTGGTTTGTTCTTAAAGAATAAGAAAAATATTATTTTACATCTTCAGCAAGAAGTTTAGTTAATAATATAATAATATTTTGATTTGATTATCTGAAAAACTTTGCATTACATGAACTCAAGCAGAACAATAACTAATAAAGAAATAAAATCATGAAAAATATCAAAAGTAAATAATGGTACAGAACTAAAATATCTACTTTAAAAAAAACATTAAATAGACATTATAAGTAGGTAAATTATTTAGTTATAAACCCAAAACTTAACTTTTAAAACTAATGATAAGAACTTAGCAGTTGAATCACTCTCTTGTAGGATTGATTTGTTTGTTTTAGAAGTCTGTGAATTTAAGATCATAATAAATTAAGATTAAATGATGTCATATATTTTTTGTAGTCAATATTATATTGTTAATGTTAAAATCACACCAAAAATAATTAAAACAACATGTTCTACTCATATAAGTAAGTATGTACTCAGTTAGAATTCAAACTTAAAGCATCTATGAGAAAAATATAAAATACATTATTTAAATTTGAAATCCTACCTTAGAAACTAACTGCCTAATCGTATAATACTTTTCCGTAGGATCTCCGCCTTCATTTATTGGAGAATCGTAATCGTAAGATGTGATCTGTGGTTGGTAAGTTGGATCTCCAGTATTAGCACCTTAAACACAAAAATACATATTTACTTTTGATGCTTGGTTTGCCTTTTCGGAATCCAAATTGATTTTGATTAACAAATTTTTATTTTATTTAAATACAGTAACACCTCGATAATCCGGCAGACTCGATAGTTCAGCATCAATCATCTTGAAAATTTGCACTCATTAAAAATAGCAGTTTTTCTAATTATTGAGTGATTTAAGCCCGGTCTACACTGTCTGTTGGCTCCGCATCCGTTAATAACAGTGTGTAAAAATCTACTGCTCAATAAACTTGTCCAAAACAAACATTTCAATCAAAATTTCTCTTAAAAATCGAACCGATTCAAAATAATGTGCTCTCGTCGTCCTTTAAAAACCTTAAAGGGACCGTTTAACACTTTCGTTGCTGACAGTATTTTGTTAAACGTATTCCACTTAATGAACATTATTTGAACCAATTAAAGTCTTTGGAAAAAGATACATTGAATTTCTTGTAAATAGTTATTCGATTTAAAACCACTTTCAGGATTTCTACTAGTTTCCAGAAATAAAAATCAGTGACTTTTAGGGTAAAAATTTAAAAATTTGAGTTTCTATATACAAAGTCTTTATTCTGTAAAAATTAAAATCACTTATGACTTATGTTTACTTCTCTTAGTAATACACCCAACTAGTGATACACGAAATGCGTGATTAGTCGATTGTCTCGATTGTTGAAACATCTCGAGCATCAAACTATCGCGCATCACTACGCCGCAACTTGTCTGCTCACACTACTATGCCCATACTCAACCCCTTACCGAATGCTGTTCCTGTTTATATTAATGTTTCGGCAAAAAAGACATTGAAACACCATAAAACACATAATTACTCCGCTTCATATGTGCTCAAAATTATTTTAAAGGCTAGATATGTCTTATAAAAAATTAATCAGGTTATTATAGGAAAAATATTTCATCATCTTGAAGCCTGGGGCTATGATCACAATTATAAACATCAGCCTGTCACTCGCACGATAGTATAGGCCTACGGAACCTTTTTTTTACATTTGTTACAATCCAGCGCTCAGAGAGCTTATATTATAAATATTTTATGTACAAAATGATTTTGTTTTAGGCTTTTAAAATTTATTAGTTAGCGGCAATTTCTCTACGCATTAATTGAAAGAACTTAGTCTTAAATTGAAAGAAAATCCTAAACACTACTACTCAATCACTGAAGTAAACATGTACTATGAACAGGCTCAAAATGTATGGCACCTTTTCTTGCCAAGGAAACGATCACTGGTCACGCAAATGGAGAAAGATATGCTAAATAAATGTAGTAACATTCAACTCCTCTACATTTTCATCTGGCTGTTCGAGCATATCTTACGATATCTGTTAAAGTATAAAAAGAAACAGCAAATATTTATTAAAGAAATATGTATTAACATTAACTTTAACCATTGAACTACAGGTTCAGCTTTTTAAGAATCTAAACAATTTTAAATCTGTAATAATATAATACTCTAATAATCTGCAATACTCCAATCAGTTTACTAAACTATTGTATATCATATAACATCTTCCTTTTTCATTTTAAAGTATAGTCCTTCAGATAAAAAGGGCGCTTCAACAATCTCCCTCTAGTAGAATATATTTTTTGTTGTTCTTGATTATTATTCATAAGATCATATTTCATTTATTTTTTTATTGATATATCAACAATTTCGTCTAATCACTTTGTCTTGAAAATTTCTGGCAACATATTATATGATCTTGGCGATTCATGTTTTGAAATAATTTTCCCTTGAATCCATATTTTTTTACATACAATTAATCATTATTCTGAAGTTCTCGCTATCAATTTTTTTAACCTCTGTACCATTTATTCTGATAATTTTGCCAACGTTTTAGTTTGTTAACAGCATCTTCTTGATCTTTTTTGTCAATATGTGATGTAAAGGACGACAGTTTTATCCTGGTCTTATGCCCCATTATCATTTCTGCTGGTGAAAAGTCAATACCATTAATAGGAGGATCACTACCTAATTTAAGTAATCCTAAATATGGATCACATTTTTTTAACATTTGTTTTACTGTTTGGATCATTCTCTCGCTTAGTCCATTAGATTGAGGATAATAATGAAGGATGTTGTAGTTTTAAATCCCTATTTTTTCCAAAATGTTATAATGTCTTCTGGTGAAAAAAACATATTATCTACAATAACCTCTTATAAAATTCCATTTCTAAAAACTTTTTACTTAAAAGCAGTCGTAACACTTGCAGATGTATTTCTTTAAAGCAAAATTTATTCTGGAAATTTGATCAGATAGTCAACGACAACTAAATCACAGATCTCAGTTTCTAGTTTTGTCCACCGCTGTCACCATGTTAACAGAGTAAATATAAATGAATAAGCATAAATATATTTATTAACATCAACTCCAACCATTCAATTACATGTACTTTTTACTAATTTTCAACAATCCTAAACATGTAATCATCTGATCATAGTCGAATCAGCTGACTATCTTTTTGACAATACCGATATCAATAATAATATCTTTTTGGGAAATTGGATCAGCCTAGCTGCAGAAACAATTTATCGTTACTAATTTTGTTTCTACATTCCTCCTTGCTTCAACACTTACATAACCTAAAACGCCCCATCACTAAATCTATGGAGTTGATCTTACATGATCCTGGGCAGAGCTCAAATTCCCTTTGCTTCATTTCTTGTATGTCACTAATGGGGCTCACATTTAGCGCTTGTGATAAAGTTTAGTATTGTAACTAGTGAATTTATGTATCTCTTAAAAAAAAACATACTTTTTCGAACCATTCAGCTGTGGATAAAAAACCTTTACTTCTGCTACATTCCTCTTAAATAACCCTACATTTTAGAGATTTCTATCTAAAAATTTTCTTCTGATAGTTAACATATTTTTAGGATGTTTAAAAACAGCAGGACAAATCATCTTTAATGCACGGTTTTGCACATTACACTAAAAACAAAATGTCCTTAAGTCCTTAAACTCTAATTCTTACCCTTAAGATAGTGAAATCTGAGTGAGGCAATACTAAAAGTTAGGAGGATTAAACGGAAGGAATTTTAACCTTACATACAAGGTCTGTAAATAAAGTATTGAGACTAAATTTTTGGAAGCCAAAGTGGCAACACTGTAAAGTTATAAGTTACAGTTACAGTAGCATATGCTGATTTATTTTTGAGAAGTAATCAAACTTTTTGTGAATGAGTTTTTGTTCTGCTTTACAATAATGAGTGATACTAATTATTATGAGCAACGCTGTGCAAAAACGTTTTATGTTAAAACTCAGTGAGAATGTGACGAAAATTTTTTCAAAATTGAAATGAGCTTGTAGAGATGGCGCTCTGTCACAAGCACAAGTTTTAGGTGGTTTAAAACATTTTCATATGGTTGGAAATCAGTTGTGAACGTTTAATCTCTGGAAGACCGTTTACATCATACAGTGACAACAATGTTGAACGAATCAGAGACCTGGTGTGGTATGGCCGGCAAATAACTGCTAGATTGATTGCAGAACAATTCGATTTGAACTATACCACAGTCCATCAAATTTTGACAAACAAATTGGATATGAGAAAGTTTTGTGCAAAATTGGTCCCAAAAAACCACAATGTTGAACAGAAACACAACATGGTAGAAGCGTGCCGCGATCTTCTAGGGCGAATTGAAAGTGATCCTGATTTTCTAAAACATGTTATTACTGGTGAAGAGTCTCAAAATGTTACAACGTTAATTGCATATCAATGCCCACGTCGTGGAGCCAATTAAAGTAATTAAATGAAGTTAAATTTAATAAAATGCTGTAGTTTAAATAAATTATTCAACAATTTTGTTTGTTTGTTTTATTTACAAAATTTCTCTATTTATTCTCAATTTTCTCATTTTACAACAAATAACAGGTGATTAGAATGAGAAGTATTTTAACAAAAAAAAAAAAATTACTTCCAAATAATAAAAAAAAACTTCACTGGGGTAGGTTATTTGGACAATGAAATTCTATCCCTCAGCTACTAAAATTTAGATGATATTATAACAATAAACAATTGATCTTAATAAATTTTTTTTTTGCATTTATTTTTTATTTTTTTTTTTTTTTTTTTGCTTGAATATTATGAGCTTTTATCTTTCTTATTAAATTATCTCGGGGTTGGGGTTGTCGTGCTGGTTCATCCAAAAGCAAACAACTATCATAAATATTTCTCTAGAAATTAGCAATTTTATGAACTAGTTATGCTTAAGTAAGAATCATGTAACATTAAATTAATAAATAGGCCTACTAAAACTAAACACATAAAGTTCTCAAGTTCATACAAAATTATAGTTCATTTGTCAAATCATCAGGTTAAATCTTTTAAATTGCTATACGTAGATATTCGTTTATCAATATCTTGTTGATGTGGGGTGAAATAAGTTAAATATAGTTCTGAATTAGGTGAAATTGAAGTATATATACAAGTTTTATCAAGGAAAATCGGAAAAGTGTAGGCCGTCTTTAAGGCTAAAGATTCAGCGTTGAAATTGGTAATAAAGAGTTAGTAAATGGGTAGATCTCACCAAGTTAGCTGTTTTCTAGAGGTTTCCAATGTTTTCTTTGGAAATTCCTCGCTGTATTCTGGTTTTCTTTCAATAGAAGTGGTCCTTGTAGGAATATTTTTAGGGTTTCTTTGTTGGAATCGGGTTAACTTTTCACGTCTTTTTATCCCGGCAATACATATGTAAAGGACTAATTTTATTTACAACACTACTCCTTAATTTAATAATTCTAATTTAACAATTGTTTTTTAGCATTTAGGATTTACATTTCTTTTGGTTTTTCATTCTGTTATTATTTTACAATCTCTAAATAATATTCAAATAATTTTCTATCAACTTCATTCGAAATTATAAATTTGTGTTAGTGCTCCGATCGGCCAATCGGATGGCTGCTTCAAATGGATTAGCCACGCCTACCGCTTTGTTTTCTTGCAAATAGGAGGATTTCATGGTTTATTTTGCTTGTCCCTATAAGTAATTTAAAGTTGTCTAAAAGATTGAAGATATGATTAGGATAGATTGATCCTTCAAGAATCCTTAGGTGTCCTTAATTTCTTTGTACACATTTTTGATCAGGAGATATTTGAGAAATTTCGGTCCTATGTACCGGAGTTTCGTCGCTTTGGTTATAAGCAAATTCTCCTGCAAAAGTCTAATTTTGGTTTCATTTTTCATTTCCAATATTTGAGGAATTCTATTGGGATTTTTTGAATAAAATAAATTATTTTTATTGTGGTAGTAATGATTTTTATTGGTTAGGCCATTTTTGGAGTAATTGTTTAGTTAGAAATATCGTTTGTATTTGTGTAGTTCTAGGCCAAGTTGTAGTTTCTTGGTTTTGTCGCTTGGAGTGTGGTGGTAGTCCGTTTTTGGTACGGGTCTCGATTTGAAATAAGGTTTTTGCTTTTTTTTTATATATATGATATTTGAGTATTTATGTTGAGATTTCGAGATTCGAATGTTAGTTGGAAAATTGGGATGTTTCAATCTCGGATATTAAGTAAAACCCAGAAATGCCAGAGTAAGAAGTGGCACACCTCAAACTCACCACGTCCAAAAAAGGAAAAATGAAATCAAAACCATGCAAATTTGTATCATTGATAGTAATGGCATTTTCTATAAGGAATTTTCGCCTTTAGGTCAGACTGTAAATAAATATTTTTACCTAGAAATTCTTGAAAGGCTGCGGAAAAGTCTGTCTGTAAGACAGCAGCCATCAAAGACAACTAACTAGGTACTGCATCATGACAAAGCACCTTGTCACACTGCACTCTCAATTAATGAGTTACCGGTATGTCAAAGAAAATTTTTCTACAGTTGTTCAACCACCTTATTCACCTGACATGAGTCCCTGTGACTTTTTAATGTTCCCGAATTTAAAAAGACATCTCAATGGACACTATTTTGAAGTTTAAAAAAATTTTACCGACCCGCTGATGGATATTCCGTTTTCTAATTTTCAACGCTGCTATGATGAGTGGGAAAACTGTTTGAAGCGTTGCGTGTATTCCCAAGGGTTGCTGCCATTTCGAAGATGACAGAATCCATGTATAATTAGATTGTATATATAAATCTTTTCTAAACCAGTCTAATTATTTTATTTACATACCTCATAATCTATATGATATGAGATTATTTTTACATGGCAAAAAAAAACAGGAATCTTTCAATAATTAGCAGGGAAGAAGATTGCTAGGCCTCTAAAAAAAAACTCAAAAGTTACAAGGTTATAATTAAGTTATTTAAAGTTTTTATGTCTTGAGTTATAAAATCCTGATAAAATATCATACAGCTAATATCATTATATTCTATCTGCTATCTTTTTTTCAGAAAAACTAATATTACAAACTGACTCACTGTAAGCTAAAGGTTATTATTAAGAATGCAATTTATTTTCTAATATACGAGGAAAATTCAAATATAAACGATAATTTGTTTATCCATTTATTAAGTAATAGTATTTTCTATTAAACCCATCAGATTTTCTCTACATAGTCTCCTTGGAGATCTACACAATTTTCCCAACGTTTTGGAAGTTTAACACTCTTATTATAAAAAAAAAAAATTCAACAATTGCTCACATGATCCTCAACAACTTCTTTTTTTAACCGTTCCCTCCAAGTGACCAAACAAAAAATTGTCACAGAGGACAAATCTGGAATATAGAGAGTGTGGTCGAAGGTTTCCCAACGCATTTGCTCTAGTTTGTCCCTTGCCAAAATTGCAGTATGACGCCTAGCATTGTCATGGAAAAGGATGACATCTCCGATTGGCATGCTTGTCTTTTGTTTGGCTGATTCTAACTATTGGCAATAGTACATTGCATTTACCGTGTGTTGATCATGAAGAAAATCTATAAACAAAATTCCTCTGCAGTAAACAAATTGTTGCAAGAACTTTTGCGGACGTAAGATGGGTTTTGGCATCAGGTTTCCCCACCACTTCTACTCACCATTTGTGATTCTGGAGTGTAATGATGGACTCTTATCTCATCACATGTGACAATGCGCCTCAAAAAATCCTCTTCTTCTTGCCGAAATCAATCCAGAAATCTGCCACATATCTCCAACCTCATCTGTTTTTGATAATCGGTTAACACACTTGGAACCCATCCAGTACTGTTTCTTTCTAAGTCCAAGATGTTCGACAATAATGGTATGAACACTACCAATGCAGTTAAGTAGTGATCACCTTTAATAAGCTCTAATCGGATGGATTTTGCCATCTGTGAGGCTTAAACTTAGGCGTCTATCGTGACTTTTGTTTTCTACAATTTCTCGGCCATGCTTAAATTCTCTGGCCCAAGAATAAACTGTGCTCTCAAACAAGTTAAAATTTTCGAAGGTTTACCCCTTCATTGGCTAAAAACTTTGCAATAATTTGTTGTGCAACAGACAAAGGTACCTCTTGTTCACTCGTGGCTGTACTGTGTTGAGAAGCTAACCAAACTAGTTCTCCCTTCCTAACAAACCAACCGCTACAGCACCACTCCATCATCCAGCTGGAACTGTTAGCAAAGGTACCTCTTGTTTACTCATGACTGTACTGAGAACAGAACAGAGCTGAGAAGCTAACCAAACTAGTTCTCCCTTCCTAACAAACCAACCGCTACAGCACCACTCCATCATCCAGCTGGAACTGTTAGCAAAGGTACCTCTTGTTCACTCGTGGCTGTACTGAGAACATAACAGAGCTGAGAAGCTAACCAAACCAGTTCTCCCTTCCTAACAAAATGACCGCTACAGTACCACTCCAACGTCCAGCTCGGAACTGTTAGCTGTGAACACACTAGTGAAATTACCGTTTACATTGAATCACCCTCATATATTATTCAAATGTAAGTATTAAATCAACTTAGTAAATTTGTATGTAAAATTTTATAATATAATGTGCACAATAATATTTACCTGAAGTAAAACCAAAGTTAGTCCCACCAGCGAACATAAACATATTGACAGAAGCATTTGCATCTAGTATATCGCGCAGTGTTGTGACAACGCGCTCTGTACCTGCACCTTTAAAAGACTCTCCCCAATGTGTCAACCATCCTGAGTAGAACTCTGAGTTGACGAGAGGTCCTTCGGGTTGGTATTTTCGAAGAGGTGCAAAAGCGGAATTTACATTACCCCCTGCAACATTATAGCATTTTTCAAATTAGAATTGTCAATAAAACTTAGTAATTTATATAAGAAATAACAGTATTTACTAATTGTACTTGTCTGCCAGTATTGTGAGAGCCTGAAGTAGAAGATGAAATTGTCCTGTTTCTTACAACAATGGTAATAATATCAGAAGAAAAAGTAGCAGTAAAAAAGAATTTCACCAGGCAACAGAGAAATCAAAGATCTGCTGGAAAAAACGAAGACCCTGCCCACTTTCAACTTTGAATACTGCCCTACCTATAATCTACTATTACCTAATAGATCTACATGTTATCTTGTAAGGCAGTTCCTTAGGGATGTTGGTGTCCTCGCTTAACCCCAGCTACGCACATTTGGTAAAATCGCAACAAAATATCAATATTGTAACACCTTCATTTGACCAGGGATCATCAATGATAAATACGGATTTTAACATGACAGGAACAAGATAACTATTCCAAAGAGTATAGTTCAAATTACACATTAAAATAAAAGTGGAACACAACAATCATTTATTATGTGATCATTTAAACGTGATTATCCAGTCAGAATCGTCTATGTGAGGGGAAAAATACTTCATGTGAAAAATGCTTGTAAAAGCTTCTAGATGACATCATTATTTTTTTAAACAAATGTATAAAAAGCAACTTCATTGAAACACCTTTACTAAGTCTAGACTAGTAGTGTATTACCTCCGTTTAAAAGCTCTAAAATGTATATAATTTCTTTGACAAACTTAGCACAAGTTACTAAAAGAATAGTCAAACTGTGATTGAATTGGATCGTTTTTGATTTAATCAACAAGCAGCGTTGTGTAATAATGAAACTTGCAATGGACATTGTCTTGTGGATGAGTTGTCGGCAATTGTGTTTTCAGTGACTTAACAGTTAATTTGTGTGGTCTTATAGGACAAATTTGTGACTGATTGGTGTAGAAAAACTTTGGTTGTAATAATTTCAATATTTGATTGTGCTTTATATGCTCTTAGTGTTGGTATGTATTAGAAATAAGTCTATGTTCAAAAAACCAACCCTAGAATCGGCAGAAGGTCATTTATAGCCTTCTCTTAGGCGCAGATGCAACCATTTCGAACATTAGCGAGAATTTGCATATATTTGCATAATCGATAATTTAATCCACTTAAAATCATCCAATTGTAATGAAACTGGCACCTTTGGAAAGGAAATGAATTAAACCTTAATTTTTGTGTTTACAACTTTTTCGTAAAACATATATTTACATATGTAATTATCGTTTTAAAATATGCATAACGGGTTACAGCTGTTTCCGTGCACGAATCTGCATACAATTGTACTGTTATTTCCCACTTCCTCAACGTTCAAGCCCACCTACAGAAGTATTTCTATTGAAATTATAGAGCTACCATTGGATTCGTCAAGATTTTATCTTTCTAATGGTGCCTTCCAATCAGATGTCACTATTTTACGCGATTTATTCAAACAATTTCTGTAAACCTTGCGATTGGACAGTTTTTCAACCAATTAAACAGCCCATTTGTCAACCGATATAACACCTACTATATCACATGTTTTGACAGATTTCTTTACACCATTTTGTAGAGAAAAGTTTGACCTTTCTAACGGTGGGAATTAAACTAGAAATAACCAGTTTTTTGTTTGTCTAGACGGCAATGAAAAGTACATAATTAGGACAATCTGGTGAGAACGTCTAGCGCATGGGTTCCCAAGATATTTAAATGACGCATCCTGCGACCTGGGAAGTTTCATAATCATTAATGTAATTTTGTTACTATTCAAATAAAGATAACTCAAACACTTTTGTGAACTAAGGAAAGACAAGTATACCGTTCTTTTCTTTGATTTATCCTCTACACTTTGTTATAATAATATTTCTTTTTTGGGCAAAGCATATATTAGTAAATTAAGTTTCAATTTAGGCCTAGTTTTGTTAGCAGTCGTGTATTTGGAACATAAAATGTTTTTTTCAAAATAAGAAATTTGAAATTGATAAATGTTTTTATACAGTTCTATTTAGAACTAAATTACGAAACTTTTTTATGCTTAAGAAAAAAATACAAAAAAAAGGTTTACTACTTGTTATGTAGAGGCCTAAAGTTGAACTTTTTCCTTTCGTTACTGAACATTTTTTGTTTCTTGAGCTAATAACTTTTACAATTTCAAAAGAAACAAATTTTTAGCGGAATATTTGAATTCTTTGAAGTTTCTTCTACAAAAAAATTATTGAACACTTTTGGATTGGGGTTCATTTACTATTTTTGGCGAATTTTTAAATATATGCTTGCAAAACGCTAAAAACGGGCTTTTCAATTTTAGCTTTAACTCTGCCGGTTGTAGGGTTAAGAGGTGTACTGTTTAAGAGGTGATTAAGGGTATACATTTGAATTGTGTATTATTTTTCTTTCATTCTCTGTTTGATTGTGTGTGTTAAAACATGAAGGTCCAACAAGTTATCAACTGGCTTATCATTGCCTTGGTACCCAAACATTCATCTAGCTCAAGTACCTTCACGTCTGAAAACATTCCTACAGTAGGGGTTAAAAGGCAGTATTGATTTTTAATTTAAGTATAAAGTATTTTAATAGGTAATAAACCTTTTTGATAAGATAAATTATTTATTTTGTAACTGTTGTGTTGCCAAATGGCGCTGCCAACATGGAGCTGTCATAAAACTGCTGTAAAAAAAATTTATTTTTGTTAACATAACACAATATTTAACGGACTTTAATAAAGGTTTCAATGATTAAAGTGTTTAAAACTACTTGCAATTTATCATTTCATTTCATTATCTAGTAATGTTTACGTATTAAAATATTAAGATCAACTTCATTTTCTCTAGAAGTAAACTCTTCACGAACAACAAAAACGTATGGATAGGCCTACGTTTCGTTGTACATAGCGCAAGATGTGCTGATCTAGGAAACCAACGTTAATTTAAGTTTATCAGCTCAAGGATTTTATGTTTTGCTCATTTTTATATTGTAATGATACTAAATTCAGCTTATCAAGTAATCAAATTGTACATCATATAAAGAGAGCATTTTATAAACCACTATTACCTGGAAGCAACCAAGACTTTATAATCACAAATTCAAGAAAGCCATTCACAGCCCATTATCAAAATACCCCATTTCAAACATGTAGTATAATAGTATACGTCCAAAATATTGTAACCAGCATATAATTTTAAGTTTACTTCACATCCAGATTGTCAATACTTTAAAATTGAAGCATAAAAAATCTTCAACAATTCAATATTTATTTCTCCCTTTAATAACAAAACCAATAAATATTTTATTTTAATATCTTAGTTTCAGTTCACTATAGTAAATCACCCACTAACCAATTTAGGTTAGATTTTAGTCACTTGATAGCGGCAGTTTATTCATATTTCCGAAACGTTGTGTAGTGATTTTAACACATAAATGATATGGCGAATGTCCAAATAATCAATAATAATAAAATTGAACATCAATCATAAATAAATTAAACTTCAAACACAGAAGCCAAATAAGTATTGTATATCATTGTGTCAGTAATTAAGTTATTTCATTTATTAATAAGTTTCAACAATTTTGTTAATAATTAAATATAAATATTACAGCTATGGCAAATAAAGACATTGATCCCTGAATCAAACCATTTAATCTGTATCAATATAAATAAACAGCTTTGTAAAACAGCATTGTTGTAAACAGCTGTAATACAAATAAACAGCTTTATTTCACAAAGTTCTTGTTACATATTCAATAATCTATAATATAAGCTCTTGAGAGATTTTGCTGTGCAATTTTGAATGACCCTGTATCCTGCGTGTATGAAATGTATAACTAGAATTTGTTTGCACTTCAGCATCCAACCTGGCTCACGCGCTGCTTTGTTCCGCTCGCAGCCGAAAAACTAGCTTCTACAGTCATGATTTTGTTTAATAATGGCATTATTTTCCAATAACTGTATCACACTTATCATAAAATAAAATATTTGCTGCGACTTTTGTTACAATATAACTTAAAACCGAACGCACTTCATTTTTCTTACCCACACCGGATAAAGTTTTGTGTGTACACTTAACAAGAAAGCTAATCGAAGTAACCTCAACATCTGAAAATTATTAGGAATTAGAATCATACCTGCACCGAAATCGACTGTGGTAAAAACGCCAGGAATAGGACCATATTTTAAAAAACCAGCACCTGCACCATCAGTCGTGAATAGAAGAGCTTTATTTAATACGTAACATTGGAACACTTCACGCAACCACATAGTGTAGTTAGTGTCATGAGCAAAATAACTGCCATACTCATTTTCAACCTGCAAAAAAGATTTTAGTTGATTATTAACTATAACTAATGTATTTGAAATATTCAGCATCCATTTCTACCAATACTGTACATAATTAGGAACCAAAATCTATCAAAATTTACAATACATGTTTATAAAAAAAAACTTATAATTTCTTAATTCAGAAAATAAAAATAGTCATACATGAACTTCATTTGTTTATTTGCTTAATCTCATTATGTCACATTGCACTACAGTAGAACTCCAATTATCCGAATCGATTTATGGAGAAACATAAAAAACATTAAATTCGGAAAATAACAGTAAAGTCACGATCAATGACTTTTCCTCTATTCTAATCTACTATTTTTGGTATCAAGTTATGTCTCATCCTCTCTTTCACCCCCTGCATTGACCTTGGTAAGCCCTTCACTTACTCTCTATTCTTCATTTCACTCCCCCTCTTTTGAAAGTCCAGATACAGTACTTAGTATATTATAGGTGTTATTTATTCTGTGTGACATTTTATAAGTTTAATGAGTTTTAAACGTGTTGTGCTTAAATTGAGTGATAAAGTGGAAATATTAAACGTGTTAAA
Source organism: Philaenus spumarius (assembly GCA_018207615.1). Classification (NCBI taxonomy): domain Eukaryota; kingdom Metazoa; phylum Arthropoda; class Insecta; order Hemiptera; family Aphrophoridae; genus Philaenus; species Philaenus spumarius. The sequence goes on along the minus strand of JAGFPH010004448.1, from coordinate 22,595 downwards.
AAAAGGTGTGTCTGGAAACTGTCAGCATCAACATCAAAACAAACAGTGAAAATATTTTAAAGTTTGTGAGTGCATTTGAAAGTGAGGATGGAAGTTCTTCAAGAAAAGTAATGAACAAAAAAAAATGATCTTGAGAATGCAGTTTACACATGGTTTTACAAGAATGACCAGCGGAGTTGGAGAAAGAGATTATTGTCCTAGGTGCAGTTACCCAGGGCTATGGGCTCCTTACCATTGATTTTTCAGGCGGAGTTCGTTGCAATTGATCTCTCCACAAATCCTCAAAAGAAGAATTAAGGGAGCTAGGATTGATATCCTTTCTGATAGACAAGCCAACTTAAGCTGTAATCAATCACCTTTGAATCAAGGCTAATTTGGAGCTGTTTTAAAACAATTAATGAAAAGGCAAGACTCAATGAAGTTACTCTTAAATGGTGTTGCCTGGCCGTGTAGGCATAAAGGGTAATAAGGCAGTGGATCGCATTGCTAGAGTTGGAGCCAAAAAGCCCACTTCCTTTCTGTGGGAGGACCAAGAGACAAACAAAAACTCTTATTGAGGTCTGGATGGAGAAAAGTTGGTCCTCACATTGGAAAGATGCTCCTGGGCTTAGGCAGGCTAAAATATTCATCTGCATCTCTAAGTTGAAAGCGCAAAAGCTTCTATTGTTGGGCAGAAACAACCTTAGACGGATTGTAGGAATCCTAACTGGTCACTGCCTGACCAAGTACCACCTCAAAAAAAAAGATGCTTGTTTCGGAAGACTTCCGTCAATTCTGCTCCCTTGGGATTGATCGGCTCAACACCTTCTGTACAAGTCCGAGGCTCTTGCGTGCAGGAGATTCATGTTACTCAGAAGTGCTTTTAGCCATGTTCATGTTAGCCCAGAAGACGTCTGTGGTGTTGATCCCAAGACTCCTCCTTGGTTTCATAAGATACCTAGGAGATACCTACAGTGATCAATGAAGGAAAAATCTTACCACAATAGATCCTAGTAGGTCGCAGTGGTGGGAAGACCTTGTAATCCTCTATCCAATTTTTTTAAATTGTGGTTTTACAACAATGTCCAGTTTGACAACCGACTTGAGGGCCGAAAACGCTCCGATATTTAGTGACACTTGGCTATATTGCCGACTTTAAGGCAAGTGAAGAATGGTTACGGAATTTCAAATTAAGACATGGTATTCGGGAATTAAATGTGGAAAGAATTTCTGCTCATAGCAAAGCTGCCTGTTTCTGCTTGAAGCGCCTACGGGACCTTGCAGCGTGTAAACAAGCTACTTCTTTTAAGCAACGCAGTATCCATGACATGTTTCAAGTGAAATAAAATACTATTCTTATATTTTTAATAACATGGACTGTTCATTATAAGACATTTCTAAATATGTATGTACCATAACATAACTTTATTTTCATGTTTATACTTTATACAACAACATATCAATGTACTTACTTGTAAAAATTCAATATATTTCCCTAATTGTAAAATAAATAAGAACGAAGCTAAAAATACGTACTAGAGCGAGAGAGATAGAAAGTCAAATTGGAATGTCATTAATTTATTTAATACATTATACCAAAGACGACACCTAGCGACAATTAATTATGCGCAACACTATATTCTACAACGAAAACTTACGACCAAATCACGACCTTCAACTCGATTTCATTAAATTAAAATTACGTAACGAACCTTTAGACCTATATTTCCTACATCAAAAATATTCAAAACTAAATTCTCCATCCAGGAAAATTAGAATATCAACATAAAACAAAGTAATTCGATGAAGGTTTACGTTTAAACTCAATGAGAAACTAAGCCGATTTAATTACAAATCGAGCGGAAGACGACAGAATAAATCCGATTACAAGAAAAATACATTCTTATTAGAAAATTAAACAAGGCCTATGAAAAGAATCAAAATTTTTACATCTTAAATGTCTTTGGTCTAAATCAAAAATAAACACCGCTACGCTATTAGAAATATAAAACCGAAGTCCGATCGACAAAATTCCGTCTGAGACAGATATGTTTTTTACTTAAGCTCCTCCCACGAACGCTGTGATTGGTCCACACATTTCTTGCCACCCGATGTAACCTGATGCAAAGAATAAGAAATATACATTTTAGAAATTAAATAATAATTGTAATAAGGAGTTATTTAAGTGTTTTCTATAATTTAACAGTTTAAAGTCATATTGAACTTCATTGTAAAACATTATTAAGCATCAAAACAAATCCACACAATTAAATAACACACTTCACAACTCCCACACACACATTACATTAACAAAACACAAATCCCAGAAGATATGAAGATTCATAAGGCGTTAAGATCAATTTCCTGGAAAGGTAGAGAAGCCCCAAAAGAATATTGTTGAGTTAGATATAGAATAGTGCAGTTAATACAACTTTTGCTGGTGAAATTTAATGAAAAGAATTTGTATTTGAATAAATATCCAAGATAGTAATTGTTCGACGTTAATCACCAATATTCATAAACAAAGTTCAGTGTTTTTTCTTTTTTATAACAATTACCAAATTCTAATCTGCAAGAACAAGTAATCAATTGGGTGATAACTTTCCAATCCTAACTAGTCTATTTTAAGATCCCACCACTAAATCAATTACCTTAGAGGGATAACTTTATTTGTTTAAACAAAACTTACCAAGAACTTTTGAATGTTGAAATTAATCATAAATTCAGTGATCCCTTGTTACTACATCCATTTCAACTAAATTAACCTTTTTAGATGATTCCATATGATCTTGCTTTCATTAACATTTGTACATATTTTAATTTGTGTTACCTATTATCCAATTTGTTTTTATTTAAATCCTTTGGGAAAAAGACGGCACCAACCTCCTGAGTTAAGATCTTGTGTCTCTAAAGACTATTAAACGATAATTAATAACTGATTTGTCATTAAACTTAGTACCAATCTAAACAATATTGCTCTTTTTTGCTTTTTTAATAAAAAAAAACCAATACTATTTTAATGTATTACCTGTATGAGTACAGAAGTAAAATTATTGTCTTATAATTGTAACCCTTGTCGACCATCTTTTATTTTAATATAGATATAGTTGTAAAAGAAGTTGCAATATTAGTATGCTCAATTTCACTAATTTTTTTTCTACATCTAACATCTGTTTTTATTAATTCCTGAGGCATATCCAAAATTTCCACGTATTCGAATCTGACCTAGTAACAATTAATTCGGATAGTTGGAGTTCTGCTACAGTTATTATAATATAAAACACAAAAATGTTAACTCTTTCCCCGGTATTCATAATTGAGACCAAGTGCCTCATACCAGACCTCTTAAATAGCCAAATTTGTCTTATATTCAGTAAATGTTCAAACTACGATAACTAATTAACTACTTATTCAATATACATGAAATGTTTACCATATCTTAATATTATATTGGTATATACAAAATTTGTATATTTACTTACCTAATGCAGCACTGAAATTTTTTTTAAGTCCAAATAAAAAACAAACTAAAAAATATGTTCATTCACAGTTATAACTTTTACAAAAATGTTAGGAGACACTTTATATTTGTTAGGCCATAAACTGTCTTTTTTATTTGTGTTCAACTACTACAAGAGTACATTTAATAAATCAAAAAATTAACCATGTTTTTTAAATTCAGTCTAGCAATGATTTACATGACATTTGGTTTATAAAAGTTGGACGAAAAATATCCGAAACACGTGTAGTGTACACAAGTGACTTTTAATTGAAGAAGATTAAACTTCAAAGGATTGCTGGCAGTAAGTCCAATAACTACTGTTATATAAAAGCATATCCAGTTGCTCTAGATCATAAATATAAGTAATTTTACAATACATTGGAACAGTACTCACAAAGTACAATTAAGAACAAGCAGTTTAAAAAGTAGAGAAAAATATACAATAATTGACATAAATTCACAAAATTGAAAAAAAAATCTGTAAGAATAAGTTAATAAGATAAAACACATTGATAAAAAAGTTCATTGTAATTTTATTGTTATAGACTAAATGTGTTACAGTAAAATAAAGCCAGAACTACCGTAATTTAAATGTTGGATTCAAATTATTCTGTTGGATCTTTTTACAAATTCCAATAGTTTACAGCTTTTGTTGTATAGTTAGTCTTAATTCGAGACAGAAAACAATGATAGCACTTTGGCGATTGTACTACCAAATCCATTCAAGTTGAATGAGTCTAATGACTAAAATAATATAAATCACTTAGAACATAATTATTAAAAGATTACACGAAAATTTTTAATTCAATAGAAACATTCAATAGTAAACATCAATATGATCATAATAATGCATGATAATAGTATAGTAGCAATATTTACCTGCACCATAATAATTGGCCCGCCATTTCCATAAAGTAGAGGTTGTATTAATGAAAATAATCTTTTAATCCACTGGTGTACATACATTGTATGTCCTACACAAATATTAATTCTTGATATAAATAAAGTAAATACTATAATTACATTACTAGGATATCTAGCCCATATTGATGAGCAATTAGAACACTTGTAGAAAACATAAAGTTTTAGTACAAAAATTGACGATTCAAATAATTACTGCTGTTCACTATCATTTTTGTGAACATTATTAACATGACATTCTTAATAATTACAGTTTAAAAAAATAATTACGAATTCAAAGAAAAGCAGAAAATTAATTTTTCTTAAAGAAATTAGAAAAATATATCGTCACTTAGCTAACAATTCCACCTAACTAACATTTCAGTAACTTTACAGGAGGGTCAAAAAACGCATATCTTCAAGTACATGTATTGCGTATTTCATATAATCTTTTTTTTATTTTTAAATCAACATTTTGGATAGTTTTTTTATTATTGAAGAAAAAAAGTTTAAGTTAATAAATTTACTACGACCGTTAGGTGGTATTGATTATTTATCAAGTTGAAGATAGGCCGTATTATCATTGAAGAAACAATACTATAGTGTTGTTTCTTCAATGGTATTATCCAGTAAATAATTGTAGCTAGCCGACCATAAAGGTCTTTATAATAGACCTTTAGTAGTTGGGCGGTTTTGTATAAAAGAACTGTAGGTAGGTTATATTGTTCCTTGGCAATCTGCTTTGTGTATTTAGGCATTTTGTTTTGTGCAAGTGCTGCTATCTCTAGGACTTTTGCCATAAACATTGTAATAGTCGATATGAAATGTCCGCCAGAATTCGTTGGAGCCAAAACGTCAATTTTGTTTAAAATGTCAGTAAGGCGGTAATGTTCGATAAGCGATGATATATTACTTGCTCTATTTCTAAAATATGTATTATAACAGAAAAAGAAGATAAATTGAATTTTTGATTGAAAGTCAACTCTTGTGAAAGCATAGAAGAAATTACAAATTTAGTAAAGACTTTGTTTTTAATTGATTTCCTTTAACAGATACATTGTTACAGTATATAGAAAATCATAAATAAGTCAAATAAGAAGATCAGTACATAAAACTCAAATTCAATTAATAGCGCTGTTGGAAATAATTTACACCTACTGAATGACTATGTAAGGCCTGGTAGGAGCATAACCCAACATAATAAGATATTTTTTAAATAGTAAAAAAAAGAAATATTTAACTCAAACTTGATGTGAAACAAAAATGTGCAGCTATGGCTTATACCAATTTAAAATAAAGCAAAAGAGTTCAAAACACAGACGTAAAACAACAGAAGCGCAGAATGCCCATTCTATTTTAAACATTTCAGATAATATTTCTGGAGAAAGGGAAAAAAAGCTGTTCTTTTAATTTAAATTCAGTTGAAGAATGTTCATAAGTTTAGGGGCAAGAAAACAAAACTTAAATAAAAAGGAACTTTATGATTTTGGTAAACAGATTGATTTTCTGTCATAAACTTGTCATATACTTGACAATGTAAAAACTTTATGAACAAACATTTTTCTGAAAAGGAAGAATAACCTTAATGATTGGTTAGGAATGCGCGTAGTGATGTTTATTACTGATCAAACAAATTAAATCCTTTAGAATAAGTACTCAATAAGGGTTTTCAAATTATTAACAAACTAGAGGACTTTGCTCCCTGATTGCTTCACTCATAAAACTCATCGGTGAGTCGCAGCAAAGCAATTGCAAACAGATTATTTTACACTCTGATATTTTCATGAAAATTACTATTGATTAGGACAGAGGCACTTGGATTGGCTTAAGGTGGGAGGATAGTGGTGACCTGCATCGTGACACATGCAAAGTAGCACGCACCACAGTTTTGATTAAAACAGAGGCACTTTAACGGAATTAGAGTGGTGCATGTAGTGGTGATCAGGATCATGACGTATGCTTAGCTGGGCAAGAGTTTTTGCTTTAGTGTTAACAAAATCTTTACTATCAAAATTATTTAATACGAAATGATCATACATAAATTTCATTATTTACAGTATTTCAATTCTATGTAAAAGAGTGTAAAAACTTGCTTCAAGGTGCATTTGCACTCCTGTCCGACAACCTATTTTCAGATCTTTGTGTGATGTAGATTTGGCTAAGCATTAAATACACACACAGACACTTCCTTTTATATATTCAGGGGTGTCACCCATCTATTAAAATACCCCTTAAACACAAGTCACCAAAATGCAAGAAGTTACTTTTTCTTTGTTGAGTATCGTTTAAAAATGAATGTACGAAACTTCAGCATTCTAATTTGAAGGGAATCATAAGGATTAATCCTTAATGTTTTGTTACACTATTTTTACCCCTTAATTGAAGGTAATAAAAGTGTTGAGCTTTATTTTCTAGCATCATTTAAGAAACATATATGTACCTAACTTCATATTTCTAGGTTTATGAGAAGTTATAAGAAATATTATTTATGTGTGAGGGTAGTTTCCCATTTTCACCCCTTGGATGCAACTAAAAAAGATTGCTGTTCTCTTTCTATTTATAATTTATTTTTAAAGAGATTTTTTAGACTCCAACCTTGTACTAAATGATCAGGTAGAATTTATGTCAAACTTGCCTCTACTGAAACTATTGTCTAACTATTGTCATTCGTTATTTTTCAATCAGGTTTGCACAGTTGTGTTCTACTAACAAATACCTTTAAAATGAGGTATAACTCGACCTCATTAAAAATTTCAAGACTTCCTAAGTGGGCCATCCCCTTGTCAAACCATAAGCAAATAAAATATGTCAAACTATTGGTTATAGTGTTATACAAATACATAACTGTAAAGTTTCATTAAGTTTAACTTAATAGTTTCCGAATGATTAAATATATTCCAGATTTCTGCTCTAACATGTATATTAAACCTTAGTAGGTCTATCACCATCCCAACCAGACCCTTTCCCTTTACTTTTGTTTCTTAGCCAAGTAACTGTTCTCTGTTGTAATATTGATATATATATGTTTTCTATATTCCTCTTAGTTTATGTTAGCTGCCTTGTTAATGCCGTCACTGTCAAAACCATAATCAGCAAAATGCAATAAAATATTTTGTAGAATTAATTTTACTAAATATTTTGTGAGGTTTTTCCTTTATAATGGAAAACTGCTAAACTCTAAACAAAAAGCATGATTCAGTTAATTTTTATAAAAGATTATGTTATCACAGCAGAACCAATTATCTTGAAAACAAAGCTATCAATACACATACATATTTAAATAGTTACAACAACAAAGCACTGTATTGTGTTCTTAATATTTGAAAACAATAAAATATTGAAGGTTTTACTATTTTTAGGTTTATATTCTGTGAATGTTGTTACTAAAATCTAAACTCCCGTTTACAATTTGATATATTATATTTTTGAAAATCTATTTACTTAAATTTACAAAAATCACTTACTTGGGTCATTTGTTCTCAAATTCATGTCAGGATTTTCAGTAAGCAGCCATGAAGGGTAGCCTCCCTATGAAAAAACCATAACATTCAAATTTTAATTAGTTAAAGTTTTTAAATTTTTGAAAACAATTCAGAGAAAATATAATGTTTATCTCATTATTACATAATAAAGTTGTGTGCATAATAAAGAATGATTGTGTTTTAATAGTAAAAATGAGAGCTTGTTTTGAAGTACAAAAAATAGTATTGATATATAGCAAGATAATCCTCAGCGTTTTTCAACAACAGGACCGCCTTATATAAACAAGACTTACAGGCAGAAAGTAACATGGAATTTAATTTCAAAGTCGTTCCTGCCAGTTATTAACATTATGCTCTTTTAGTACGGCGAATATGATAAAATTATAAGGCCTTTGTTAGAATTAATACACTCATGTGAGATCTTTTCCCCACAGGGTCTTTTGATCATAAACATTGTAGAAAACAAAGTCTACCAATGTCCACTCTCCGGAAAGGGATTCAGAGGGGTTGAGAGGGTGCAATAATACAGTGGGCATTTTTAACATAAGTATATTTAAGGGGGCGCTACCCTGTCCGCCATTTTGAATCTAATTCCCATAAGAGCAATGCTACAGAATAAGTCTTTTTTTTTTTTTTTTTTGTTAATTCGTGGAATAAATTTAAAAATTTGGTTTCATTTTGAAGTACTGTCATATGCTGAATACATTTTCAAAAACCTTTTTATTGTTTTCATAAACGTATGATATAAATAGTAAAAAATAGTAAACTTTATTAATTTTTTACTCAGTTGCAAAAAGAGATATTGCAAAAAACCTTAGCAATCAACACCCACAATCTATTTTACTTTAAGAACAAAAATACAGCTTTTGTTTTTTGACAAAAACAACACAAAAATATGCTTAATAGTGAAGGTATGTTTTGGTTATTTAACATTGAAATTGGTACCCAACTTCGTAGTTTTGAATGTAGGGAGCCGAGCCTTAATGAGAAAGTTGTAGCTTAAGAAAATACCTTTCTTTTAAGATTCCATATGACCCTGTAAGGGCTTTACATTCCAACAAAATTTAGAAAAAAAAAATTAAGAGTAAAAATTAAGAAAAATAAGAAAAAATTTAAAGTCACACTAGAAACTTGAAATTTGGCACAAAGCTCGTTGTTAGCATAAGAATGAAGTAAACAAAATTCACAACCTTTTGCCACCCAAGGGGGTTAGGGGGATTTAAAAGAAAAGTAGTGGTTTAAAAAAAAAAACAATGAGAATATAGGCTACACCGTAGGAGAAACTTGAAACAAAGGTTTTTGTAATGACCTGCAGATGTAATTTGTCATCAGTGAAATCAGAAGCTATGAACATGACAACCTACACCTTGTAGGTGTTGGCCAACACAGGCATAGAATTGAGACTAAAAGGAGAGGAAGCGTTCATCAAACTATTATGTACAGGGTTCAGTAAAGAGTAATGCGGTGTAATGCTCACTAGAATGAATTATTTTCATTTATAACTAAGTTTAAAAACCTTTTGCGATTGTTTGTGATATCTCCACTCGTTCCCTTGAGGTCATAGTATCACATAGTGGCCCTTGCCATTTTCTCAATCATGTTAGTAATTATGGTACCATTTATTATGGTAAAGGTTGGGTGTCCTACCCGTAGTGGCCTCTCATTCCGTTCATCTACGGCTTGACTGTCCTACTCGGAGTGGCCCGGAGTGATTTGTTTTTTTACTAGAGAATAAGTGCTTCACTCATGGGCCGCTATGTATGGACCAAGCTTTAGGCATAGCACTGTTAGAATTTATCCGTCATTTAAAGGGCCACACGGAGTGCAAAGTGTTAATGATTCTGGTCAAAAACTTTAAGTAATAAAATATTTATAGTAAATTAGACTAGAGCGTTATTCCTCATTTGTGCTTGAGAGTAAATTAAAAATCAAACACAACTTTAAAGTAAATAATTTAAACACTAAAATAATATTATCTTAAACCTCATCTCACATACATTGTTTTTTAAATAAAATTGTAGTCTAAAATGGTTATGACTTTACTTTTTAGTAGGTAATCTGTATTTTATTTCAAACTAATCAATCGTTGAAAACGTAGTTGATATTCAATTAAAAATTATATTTATGATTGAATTCGTCATGTGATCACAAAATAATAATCGTTCTTTTAGAAATAAATATGATCCCTACCCTACGCAATCATGAATTTCTAACAGTGATGTTTGAGTCCCGGCGCACGACGGCCTGGTTCATAAGTTGACGGTAATAAGGTGCTGCGCTTGAGTGCTGGCTAGACCGCCACTCAAGGTTTTTTATTTATTTATTACCAATAATTCCTTTTACATGTATAAATACATAAAGGACCTATAGGGGGCACAAATGCCCGTACATAGGTTGGTCCCTAAATTAAAGATAAAAAAAGAGAAGAAATTAAATTGAGCTAGAAATCACGCTCAATAATAGTAAGTAATAGTATAATACAATATAATATAACAATAATAATAGTTTAATTGAAATTGATGTATATTGTTTTTATTATAAAGTGTACCTAGATTATCTCACTTGACAAATATTTATTTAAAAAAAAAAAAAAAAACTTTCTTTCTTACACATTCAATTTATTTAATCTATGCTAAATCCACTTATTTTCCTATTAATTTTCTTTTTTAAAACATTTACACTACAAGATAGCGATTTTAACTCATTTGGCCGTTCATTGAAATACTTCGCTGCATAGTAAACGTAGCTTCTCTGCCCAATGGTTAGAGAGTGTTTTGGTAGGGAAATATTCTTAAACCTAGTATTTCTTGGCTTGCTTAAGAATTCACTTTTAAGTTCTTGGTACTGGCGTGTTATGGCTTTAGCAACAAACACTTGTTTTATATCCAATGGTTTATTTGAATCTTGGTCGTTGAATCCAATGATATTGAATAGCCTTTTTTGGAGTCTTGCTAACTGGTCCAATGCTGTATTGTATAGTCCACCCCAACCGATTATTCCATATACAGCTAAACTATGAAATAGTCCATAGTATATAAGTAATAACTGATTTTTTGTTAAAATTTGTTTTAATCTATAGAAAACATAGACCAAAAACTTTGCCTTTTTCACTATATTTCCAACGTGAGCATCCCATTTCACATTTGAGTCATAAGTAATTCCCAAGTATTTACAGTTTGAGGTTCTCTTTAAACTATTTCCATTTATTACAATATCAATTTCATTCCCTTTAGGCACAGAGTCAGCGTAGTTACCAAAAGCAATATAAGAGGATTTGTTTATGTTAAGAATTAACTTGTTTTTATACAACCAAGAGTATATTGTTTTAACTGACAATATTTTGTAAATAATTTTTTTCATTGTATCTTTGTTTAGATATTCAATGAGTACTGTGGTGAATTTAAACAATTAGAAACACTGAAGCCCCAACCACAAGTTCGGTGAATAAAACTACACAAATAAACTGAAACACATTTATTAATATAGTTATTCTAGTTCCCTGATGTACATTTCGGTAACCAAGTTACCATCATCGGAGGGTTCTAAATCTAAACTAATGCTAACAAGAATGAAACTGTAAAACTAAACAGACCTATTCTCCCCCCCCCCTTTCCCTACCTCAGGTAGATCGACCAATCATAAGTGGCCACGCCAAGTACCGCTTCTACCTGGCTTTTTGAAACAAGTCCTTTAATGTTTGTAAATGTTTAGTTAACCCTATAAGCAGCAGACAACACTATAGTGTCGTCTCAGCGAGCCGAGACAGCACTTTTGTAACATCTGATAGTATCGAATATTTCACCCACTAAAACTCATTAAATCTAAAAAAAAAAAAAAAACCGTTATAATGTTTCAAACTTTAATTTTTGTATTTACACATGTTTTGTAAAACGTATAATTACATATGTAATATGTAATCATCGTTTTAAAATTGTAGTTTCCTAAATCAACTGATGCCGCACGAGAAAGCAATTGGAATTTACAAATTCATCACTTCTCTAAGGCTCAATATAGCTCGACAGGACTGTTTTGAAAATAATATAAGGATATCTTTGGATTCGTCAAGATTTGAACTTTCTAAAACTGCCTTCCAATCAGACGTCACTCTTATAGTTTCAAAAATATAAAGATTTCCCTTAACTCTTGCAATTGGACAGTTTTCAACCAATGTAACACCACATTTTGGATT